>QXEO01002080.1:0-122369 GCA_007115705.1 Dactylis glomerata | reverse complement strand
GTAGTGACACTGACACCAGCCATATTGCAGTACAGTTCTATGAACCTCCTTAGACTTGTACGATTTGTACTTGCTGGACTCCTGTTTGTGTTTTGATTTCTGGAGGGGATGGTTTTTTATAGGCAGGCCAACAGGCCAAATCAGGTGAGAACGACGAGTCGGCGCGCGTTGCAGTTGCATCCGACGACGACGACGACCGTAATGGCGTGTTTAGAACTGCAAGGGTAACATGGCCGAGGAGGGAATCACGGAGGAATGGAGGTTCCGGTTTTAAGTGTGTACGACTATAAAATATGTCATCTTCAACGAAAATGGAACGAAATCACATCTTGGAAGTGGTCATCGACTAACCGCTAATGATTGTCCTACACACAAGCGAAAGAATTATATCCAATGATCATCGAGAGTAACCAGAATCAGATCATGGGGTGGGTTGTAGAAAGTCAGACCACTGTTGTGCATTAAGATCTAGCCTCACGCTATTTTTTTTAATTCAAATGGTACCATGCGCTTAATAGGTGCATGTATATACATCAAATTATCTTCATATATAGTTAAAAAATATCAAACTAGCTTGATGGTATGAATATATAATTCACTCATATAATAATAAATAGTAGATTCATACTGCAATTTTGTAATATCTCAGTCGATGTGTTTTGTGTTGTGTTTCTTAAGTCTATGTCCACACAAAAAACAGCCATGATATAGCTAAACTGAAGAAATTTTTCATCCTTAAACTTTCATCAAAGTTCACTTTTCGTTCTAAATGTTTGTTTGGTTCAAATGGAGCCTAAAGTTAGTTGACCTGTTCAAACTCATGGTTTAGATCTTTTTATGCACATGTTTAGAATGACCTGTGGTTTGTTTAGTTAGCTCAAGCTATACTTAAGCATGGCATGATAGTTATTTTAGAAGCAAATAATAAATTATGTCGACCTCTTCTAATACATCCTCTGTAGATGATGACTGAGGCAGTGTGAATGCTAACTTATGGAATATAAGTTGATGGTGCGGATAAGTAAATCTGTTACAGAGAAGCTACTAATCTAGAGGTTTGCAAAAAACGGTGGGATAGCTACTTGTGAAGTCTTTGGGGGACCAATAATGAAGATCTCCAAATGAAGAAGGTACTGCAAGATTACTTACAATAGGGGAGCAAAGAGATTCCCTTGGTATGTTATGGAGTATAGATTGAATGAATTGGGGTTGAAAAAATTGCCTAAAGGACAGGGCATGTTTAGAGGCCATGTGAAGAACTCACAATGATTGTGAAGCAAGATCTTGGATTTGGCATGCTTGATCTGGTTTACTAGGGCTCGCAACTATTCAGATGTTCTTCATTGTTTAGATGTGTTTTCCTAAGATAGACAAAGGTGAATCTCCAAAAGTGAACTATAACATCAATGTTCATTCCTATTGTCGATGATATATGGTGTCGGCCCGTGCGCCTACGGTACATGGAAGGATTGTTTTACGATCCCTCGGCAATCACACTTCTAAAGGTCGAAAGGGTGTTTATTGTTAGGTAGGCGCTCGGGCCAATAGGCAATGTATCAGATGTAGTACCCTTGAGACTTTATATATTTATGGAGGGATCAAAAGAACAAGATTACAAGAATAATCTTAATAAGTTCATAGAAGGACTCAACGAGATTATACAAACCTAGGTTTCTGCCTACATAGACTAGAGCTTCAAGGGCTTGAGGAAGACTTCGAAGGATCTTGATGTCATGGTCTTCAATATATATAGGCATCAATGGTAGAACGTCCATGGAACACATGGTGTATTGCATGTCTTGCATGTCAAGTTGGATTTGTGATCTTCTTAATATAATTGTTCGGTACGAGAAGTCGTGGTAGAAGTCTGGGTGTAGCACGGTTAATTTGGTTGGTGGCTTTTGGCTTGGACCTCGTCTTCTGTTACATCGTGAGTTGGATGAGGTGAGGGTCCATAGACTGCATGGGTACTATCTAGCCTCATATATCATCAACAAGCACTCGATCAGCATCCACTAGAAAAAGTATCCATCTCCCACGAAATGGTCTGTCGATTGTTTCACAAGACCCTCTCTTACCAAAATTTTGGTTAGTTCGTGGTAGATAGAGATACTTTTTTATTTCGGCGGCCTCTACTACCAAGGATTTAGAAAAGGTGTGGTATATGGTCGTCCGATGCGTTTAGATGTCGTTTTTTCGATGGCGCATTCAATTTTAACTCTGATCGAGCTTTTCAAGGTAGTGGGCCGCGATGTCAGTGTCTCTAGCATACTTATTTGTTTTGTTACCTCGGCCTAGCTGATGATGGTTCGATATAGATGTTTATGGTCTGGCTTGTGGGTACCTGATGTCAGCCTCTCTGTTCGATTAACTGTTTCACACGATTGCTGGCTACTTTACTTTTATTTTTAACCCACCCACCTTGATAACATTGAGTGACGTTGCAGATAGATGGTCCTTAATATCTGAACAACAAACGTGTGCTATCTAGATTTATTTTATTTTCCCTCATTGCTGCCTACTTGACTTTTAGTTTCAAATCCTCATTAAATTGGAACTTGTTAAGGTTGAGAGACGCTGCTGGCGGGTGGGTATACAATGTCACCCTCTCTTGCTAGCTACTTGACTTCTTTTTTAACCTGCCCATTAAACTTATAACTCGTTGAAATTTAAGGATGCAGCTAGTAAGCAACGTGTGATTTAAATTCAAACTTGTTAATATCGAGAGACTTTGCAGACGGGTGGATCCCGATGTCAACCTCTTTGTACTAAGTTTTTGTTCCATGAAAAAAATACTATATGTAAAAACTAGAATCGAACACCACACCTCGGTACAAGCTTCTGGAATTGTTGCCTTGCCACTACACCAAGTGCTTAATGCTGACATTTGCAGCTGGTAGGCTATACTAGCCCAATATTGCCTTATAATTGTTTCTAATGTGTTTTTTGGACGAATATTAACGCACGGGCTAAAGGGAAAATTATATACTTTTAGACATTAATACAGGTAGGTGACTGATGTGATAATACAGGAAGAATAGGAAAATCTCTTTATCTTATCTCTCCTAATCAGATTGACTCTAAATTGTGTAAAGAAAATCCCACAATCCCGTCATACACCTTATATTCTGGAATTTTTTACAGAAAACTATGCACCTTATATCAAGGAACAGAGGGAGTATATGTTTTTCATCAGGAGTTTAATGAATTTATAAAAACTTGTCCAGCGCTGGATTGGAAAGAAATATCTTGAAGTAATTCTATATTTGACTTCACCCAACCACAGAACGGCGTGTATTCATCATATATATAATATGCCCAACAGACATATATAATAGCAGTACTATTTAAATGGGCTTATGAATCACAGTTCTAGGTTAACACAAACCGCAAATCTCCCTTCAGCATGTATCGCATTTAAAAAAACATTTCTTCTAGGCCAACCCATGCGCTCTGGCTGGTGTGGTGAGATGAGGCCTCAATGAATTTGGCCTATTTAGGACGCACTCCACAGCCTACATAAAGTACATCCAAGATTGCGAGGCCTCAATGAATCATAGTCCAGTTAGGATAGGTTCGGGGATCGACGCTTCCCTTTTGATAGAAAAAAGTATAATACTAATAGAAAACTAAAAATCCCCTAAACATAGGAGGTTACCATATATAGCATGTACTAATATAATAGTTATTGATGAAATGAAGCTTCATGAGGCTGTCTATTTGCGTCTTATAAGTGTTTTCAAAAGTAATACATGTTTGTCACTGCATTTTGATTTCACCTGACCAAAGAACAGTATGTTGATCACAATACGGCTAACAGAAGCACATAAAAATAATATAAATGAAGGGTGTCACGGGCAGAGCTAGACCAGAAAACAAAACTTTTTGCCTCGGCAAAGACTCCAGTGAGCGACCCACTCCAAGATCCGGCTAAGGTAAGAGGCAACATTCATAACCTTGATGCGCAGATGCGGAAACTAAGGAAGTGTGTCAGGGTAGTGCAGTCCTTGTTCCACATCAACTGATCCGGGTCCAACGAACTTGCTCAATCTTGGGACCTCCAAAACACGGACTACGGTGAACTCCGCCACCTCATGAGCACCACATATGTAGTGGTTCTGCTCACACATATACAAGGTGGAGCAGCAACGGATGAGGTGCTAGCCTCGCCCTGCCACTGCAGGACAATAAGGTGGGAGCAATCCCAAGCTTGCACAATATTCAACCTTATGTCTGCTGCATCTCTACCTTCCTTTGTATAGAGAGTGGGTGATGTGAAACCTAGCATCCATCAGTCCACAACCCTAAACCTAGTTAAAGTGAGTCCAACCCATTGACACGTGTCCCTTTATGTCTTAGCTTTTGCTCAGCCAGATTGTGTTAGTTGGAACTCTATCTTCCTGGCTCTAGCCTCTTAAGTGTGTGATCCCAGAGGCTTGTGGTAAGACGGACACAGCTCAGTAAAATTTCACTCAGATATGTAGCTGAGTGAGTCTCCACCTAGAGCCGTTAGTTGGTAGAGGCCCCTAGCAAGACATGCCAACTCCTTGTTACATAAATGCCCTCAATGTGATGGTCTATCCTATTCCCTTTGTCTCATGATATGGGTGGCAAAACAACAGGAGAGAATCTGCTATCCTAGTGCCGACTTAACTCTCTTTTCTTATTCCAGTGATATGCCATTCCTTTCTGCCTAACATCAACTAGATCACCATCCACCTGACCTAGTTCGACTACCTTGATCAAGTAGCGTATGGCCATGTTGACGAATCATATCACACGAGCGGCCTAGAGAATATCTCTCTATTGTGGAGAGGAAAATTTCGTCTTGGCCAATCCATGTCACGCGCCCCACTTCCTAGATCACCCAAGATCCTCCTTTATGACTCCTAGTTACAAATAGTGAAAGTTAGACTCAAAGCCAGCTAGTACATAAGCCGGATCATGCGATCACCTCTGGTCAAAGGAGTCCATTGTTTTTGTCAGGCATATGTCAACTTTGCTCAAGCTGACTAACCTTTGGATCGGTCCGGCTACCATACCTCTTCCGATTAGCCAATGTAGTGTGGATAGCATCTCTATGATCATGACATGTAGAACCTTTTCATTTTCAGTTGTGGTATCTAGCCTATGCCTCAAACGACTAAGGTCATAATGACAAGAACTAAATATAAGTACATGGTTCCACAACTGGAACACTTACAGTGACACATACAAATAGTTCTTAGCCGGATTTCGGCATAAAGATACAAGGCGGAAAGTGATTGACAAGGGTATAGCTAATAGAGCCCGTTATCTTTGTACCCCTGAGACCCAGTCATAGACATAGTCGAAATACGATATCACCTCGTATACGTACATTGTAATTTGTATTGAACCCAACCGGATCCTTGAGACCTGGCCACCTATATATATGGGCCAGGAGAGGATGGCCAGAGACAGATTGAGATTGAGCCAATTGAGTACCACGCTTATTCTCGATACACACATAATCACGCCTTGTTTGACTAACCTCTACCTTCGAGTTCATCCGACACGCTCTTCCCCCGATCCTAAGTCCTTCATCTAAGACATTTGTTGAGTTAACCCTCGTCAGTGATCCTCTAGGGCATCATTCCTAACAATCTCTCACTTGCACTAGGGTCGAAAACTCAAACATCTCCATGTACAAGGCATCTCATGCCCATTGCTCTAACGTGCTCCTCAAACTTGGGCTCAGAAAAGTCGACATCAATGGATCAAGAACATTTCGATCCACGTGTACCATGCACACTTTGATATCTCCATCTTTGACAAACTGCCGAATAAGGTGATACTTCCTGATTACATGTTTTTTTCTTTTGGTGTGCTCTTTGCTCCTCCGCTTGTGCGATAGCACTTGTGTTGTCACGGTACATGTCCTATGGACTGGACATAGCCGGAACCACCCGAGATTGAGCAGGAAGTTCTTGATCCAAACACCTTCTTTTGTCGCCTTCGAGGCAGCAATGTACTCAGCTTCTGTAGTAGAGTAGGGAACCGTATCTTGCTTGGACCTTTCCATCTCACCTCACCTCCATTCACCATAAACACAAAACTAGGTTGTGATTGAGAGTCGTCTAGGTCAATATGAAAGCTAGCATCCATGTAATCCCACCTAGCTCTTCCCTTTTGCCTTTGGAAGTTCAACATATTGCCACCTACGGATGTAAACAAATATATTGTGAATTGGTAATTCTGGATGTATTTGTGAATGCGTACAACATTTGGTTTTATACGTACCCACCCTAGAATATATTAAATTGCCACTATTGGATATATTTTTGAATTTGTGTATGTATGAAATGTCTGCTTTTGTCTGTACCCCAGCCTAAAATGTATTTAAATACCATATACAAGATTAATATTTTTATTCCAAAAACATAAGCAATGTCGTTCACCGTAAAGTTAAGCGTTAATACTTCAAACAATAGATCGAGAAGTAGAAAGCTGATTTCATGTCACATGCCACACTATTAGACACGATGAGGACAGAACATAATATGTTAGCAATAATCTACTAATGACAACATCATATAAAATTTGCGCGTCAGAGGTGAATACTAATGACAAATAACTCATATCTAGTCCGTCAGTGGAAAAATACTAATGACAGTTTACATGGAAGAAAGCGGATCACCGAAATGCTATGGTTGGCGGCCACATGTTAGACACACATATCACCGATGCACTAGATCGGGCGCGTAGGTTTAGTTTCTGCTTGTCAGATCAGTAGCATTACTGATACACCCAACTATTGTTTACATGCCACTGTAATGTCGTTGCTCAGCGCCGCTTGCCAGATGAAGCAACTACCGTCGAAGGGAAAATTATATATGTTCGTTAGTGGTTAAAACTACGGATGGTGAATCGTCAATGATTTTGATTACCAGTGACACAATATAGATGACGAACGCTATATAGTCAACGATGTGGAAAATACATCGTCACTAGCAGGCCTTTTTGGCGTAGTGAGCAAATACACCGTCACTAGCAGGTCTTTTTGGCGTAGTGCACAGATGCTCACCTCTCCATCATAGGCGGAGCGCCTTGGAAGCGAAAGTGGGCTACTGCCCCCCCTTAGAAATGTGCAAATTCTTTACTAGGCATAGTCTGCATTAGATGTTTTCTAGTATTAATTTTCAATATAGCATGACGTTCCCTGTCAGTTTCCAATCTTGCACAAGGTAGCAACGAGAAAGCGACCTTCATAATTCTTCTGCAGCCTTCCTTTCATACCTCCAGGCACTGGGTGGACTTTATCGATTTTATAAGTTGCATCGTCCAAATCTGAAGGTCAGATTCTTTTTACTAATCGACTGATTTTATATGTTTTTTAGTTGGCTGACCATCAATGCATCTTGGGCCTACTCCTCTTGCTGTTAAAAATAAAAGTTGCTTAGTGTCAGTTCCTAAGTAAATCAAGAAATCGTTGCTGGCCATTGACAAATCTTGGGAAAAAAATTCTATCTTCCTTGCTATATCAATTTCCATTTAATTCAATATCATATATTAAGTGCATTTTCAATGTTGAAAATCAACTCTTCCATGTTACGGATAGCTTGGAATTAATAAAAAATTGCAATGAAGAGTTGAATTTGGCCCCCTCTTTACTTTTGGTCACGCTCCGCCACTGCTCTCCATGCCCGGGAAGTTGCAGGGCACTGCAGCCAGCGTGCCGGTGATGCCCACGTGCTAGAGCTGTTCGTTTTGGCATGGCATCATCAGGGCGCCGAACGTCATGTCACTGAGATCGAAGTGGAACTTGGCCGGCCGTGTGGTCGTAGTTCATGTCGCTGATGTCCAGCATCGATCCTAGCTTGGCCGGAAATGGCAGGGTTGTTGGCTCTCACATGCATCGTATTGAAACACCATGGAGGAAAACTGACACTCTGCGCTTAATAATGTCTGTAACGAGTGAATCTTTTTTTTTTTTTTTTTGCGAATCTGTAACGAGTGAATCTTGTCTCTGCTCAGTAGCATGCTTGTGCTCGCTTGGTTCTCGATCGCGTGGCAATTTTGACATCAGGACAATGCACGTGAGCAACTACCTTTGGGTGTGTATGCCTTGGATGGTGTCTGATGATCGGCCAATGGTCGAGACCACCGCTGGTGGAAAAAAGGTCTTCAATCCCGGTTTGTAAAGCTTATTAGTCCCGGTTGTAGTAACCGGGACTAACAAAGCGGGACTAAAGGCTCCAGTCTTTAGTCCCGGTTGCTTATGAACCGGGACAAAATGGGTCTCCACGTGGCCCGGGGCATGTGCTGCGGCTGGAGGACCTTTGGTCCCGGTTCGTAACACGGACCGGGACTAAAGGTCCATTCGGAATAAAATTGTATTTTCTGTTTCGGAATTTCTTTATTTCTCTATTATCTAATTATCTCTATTCTCATATCAAATTAGATACTTATGGCTCTCACTCCATATCTCATATCAAATTACAAGTACTTGTGGTCCTCACTTCCCGGTCGGTCACCCATCCTCACACTGCTCCACCCTTAGCACGCTTAACTTCTCCATTCCTTTCCTACTAGCTTCCAAGACTGCGCTCACGACTTCTTGATAATGGTATGCTACCAATTCTATTAACCTATACACTTTGGTAATATATAATATTACTTTTTTAAATTCCAAATAAATTCACAAAATAAGAAACAATGATTAAGTATAATAAGCACCAATGAATTTCAAATAATATTTATGTATAATTTAATTATTAATTTTTAATAATTAAAATATTCAAAAAAGCCAAAATACTTGAAAAATCACAAATTCGAAAATTAATAGACTTTGTTAACCAAAACAAAGGGAGTACATTTTTCTAAACATACTCATCCAAGATGGCTCAAAGGGAGTATATTTTTCCAAACATACTCATCCAATATTTTTCCAAACATAATCATCCATCTAATTATTAAGGTTAAGACGATCAGCATGGCTATTGTAGCCTTTTAGCTTTCAGAATCTCCTAGCAATCTCAAAGCCTAGGTGAGCGTCTAAAGCGGCATATAACATTTAGTTAAAGCTCAATGGAACTTTTTTCCAACCAAATATTAGTTCATCTTCTTCATCATCATCATCTTCTTCTTCTTCTTCTCCCTTCTTCTTGTACTTCTTCTTGTCCTTCTTCTTCTTGTCCCTCTTCTTGTTCTCAAGATATGTCCCAATAGTAGCATTGGCCAAATCATAGAGACTCGGCGTTAGCTTGCTGGTGGGGTTTGGGACAATCTTTTGAAGATCGTACGCAGACGGAATAACAATTCCGTATGACCTCAGCATGCGCAGATCATTGTTGATAGCCGCACCACAAAATTTGATGGTGGTGTCCTTCAAGAAGTCCTTGAGTAGTTGCGGCACGCCATTGGCCTTACAAATCTGGAAGATCAATATCTCGGACGCCACCGAGAGTTGAAGGACGGCGGCATGCTGAGGGACCTCGTGAGTGGTGAACTCACAATCCAAGCCCACGCACTTGATCGGTGCGGCATCGAGGAACCGTCGCTTGACGGCGCGGATCCACTTCTCCACCCTCGAAGCACAGAGAGTCTCCATGATGGTGAAGTTCATCTCTTCGATGACGACGTAGTAGAGCCGAGATCTTGGTAGAAATTGCTCCTCCATTGAGAGGGAGAGAGAGCTCTCGAGGGCGCCGGCGGTGGTGATATGCGTGGGAGATGTTTGGGGAAGAAGAAGATGAGAATGGTGTGCTTAAGATGATCAATATGAGTGCTATATATAGTAGAGAGAGGGAGATGAGAGGACGCCGGCTGTAACAACCCAAAATTTTGGAAAAATAGACATAAATGGATTTATTAAAATACCAAATTTTGGAGACAACAAAAACTTTTATTTTAAATACAAGATTAATTTATTGTCTTTTTGAACTTGTGAAATTAAGCATTTGCTCCCATGCTTCACATAAAAAGCATATGAGAAAGGTTTTTAAATCAAATCCTTTGATCCAAATTTTCAACACCATTATTGGAAAATAAAGTAAAATCCTATTTCAATAAAACTAGCCTTGTTTAAAAAATAGTGGATTTAAAAGGTCCTCTTTCTGAAAACTTTTTTTGTTCCTCAAATGAATATTTCCAAAAGGATTTGCGAATTATTACTTTATTTGAAACATCAATGTTTGCCAAACCAAGATTTAGTCAAGCAATCACAAACAAATAGAAAAGAATCAAGAAAATAAACCGCAACACAAAAACCCAAGTAAGAAAAGAGGAAGTAGTGATCTTAAATTTTTTTACTGATTACACTACTTTACCCCTTTGTACTAAGAAATTCTTGAACTGGACCATCATGCATCTCTCCACCACAACTAAGAACAAGTTACAAAGAATCAAAGACAATAAAGTTTGAAACAAAAATTAACTTGGAACTCTATTTAATAGTCTGCCAAAGTTTGAATCTGTTACATATGCCATTTGAAATTCAAATCTTAAATGACACCAAATCTCCATCTCTGGACAAAACCAACATATACCTAGGGTCCTTATCCAATGCATGGTCCAACCCAACAGGAAATTTATACAATTTTTTAAGTTTGAATTCATGCATGCATAGATTTCTATTCTATGTCTTTTATGATTTCATGTGGGTTATAATTTGTTGTGCAATAATTAGTTAATTCAAACTCAACCAACCGAAGCACCAGAGAAGAACCACAAAGACCAAAAGAAACCAGAAGCAAAAGAAATAAAGAAAAGAGAAGAAAATTGTGATCTAGAAAAAGTTAACCACTACCCTACTTTGAGCCTTTAGAATAAGAAATCTGTAACTCAAGTAAGAGTGGGGTCAGTTAGTTGAGCTTGACCAGATCACATACTAACTCAACCAAGAAGTTTCCAGCAAAAACTCAAACCCTAACATCCTTCAAAATCTGTCCAAAGTTTGAATCTGAAATAGAGACCATCCTTCAAAATTGAATTAAGACTTTTGCAAAACAATATATTTCTTCATAACAAAAATATGTCTGGAATCCCTATCCAATATAATGACCAACCCAATTGGAAATTTTCAAAAATTCAAAGTTTGAATTCTTGCGGACATTGTGTCGAACACCTTCTAGGCAGGAATCCAGCAAATCAAACACACTATTGCTAAACAGCGGCCTCTGCCCCAATCTCTGTTGCCTATGGTCATCTGCAGTGCCCAGCCATCCCTCTCCATCCCCCTCTGTCCCCTTGCTCTCTCTGGCCCCGACCATGGCCTGGACATGGGAACCCGCTGCCGCCGCCCTAGCATGTCCCCTTCTGAACCGACCACCTCGCCGCCCATAAACGCGCCAGCGAGTGCCTGCAACCGTCCACAGCCCTCCGCCGAAAGCCCCGACCGCCCCTCTCCTTCGTTAGCCGACACCAGCCGCGCTCTGGCCGCAGATCCCCTCGCCCCGTGCTCCCTCTCCCGTCTATAAAAAGGCCGCCATTGTTTGCAGGAAAGATTTCCCTCACCTCCCTCTACCTCCTAGACATCATCTCTTCGCTAGTTGGTCGCCGGTTTGAGCTCGCCGGAGTAGACCGAGCTCCGGAGCGTGCAGCCGTTCCCGGCGTTCCAGCGTCTCCCTCGAGCCGCCGTCTGGACGAGGTGGACGAGGAGAAGCTCCTCCACCAGACTGCAGATCGCCATCGCCTCCCGTCCTCTCTACATCGAGCCCCGCCGCCGTGCCCTTCGCCTCGCCGCCGGTGAGCCTCCCAGTAGTCCGAGTCGAGGACGACGACTCGTACCGTTTCGTTTAATTCGATCCTGACAGCCGGGCCCCGCTGTCAGGCCGGTTCCCTACTTTTTTTCTTTTTTTTTCGTTGCCACCCGCCAGCCTTCAGCCTAGTGGGCCGGCCCAGCTTTGTCTGTGTGTTCGGCCCAGGTTAAAAAAAAAAGGTAATTAGGTTTGGCGAATTTCCGAAATTGTTTTCAGATGCTTTCGTATATTTAATTTTCCCAGAGATCTACCGATTCAAATCTAACAAATGAATATGTTCTGGAAACCTTAGAACATAAGCTATCCTTTAGAAGTGGTTTCAACACAATTAGATTTACACAATAGTTGTAGTAAAAATAACAAAACAGGAGCTTTTCCAACTTAGAAAATCCATAGCAATTCAAATAAAATTCCTAAAAATATAAACCCAACTTCAGAAATTCACAATTAGTGATACCCATCTGCCTATACCATTAGGTCTCATTTTTGAAACTTATAAAATAAATGTTATTTACCTATATGGTTAAATAGGCATTTGCCATATAGGATCTTATTAAACTCAAACCTATAATCAAAATCTTTATGGAACCTTTATTGTTAAACCACAATTCCAAATACCTATCTGTAGGTATTGATCTTAGTCCATGTGTACTTGTAGAAGATATTTGGAAAGTTAATCCTGCATGGTAATAATAAGAAACTCAAACCTGCACACCTATTTCAAAATAGATGGAAATGATATGAAACCAATTCGAATCAACCACATTTCTAAATATTGATCTATAACCCTTGATCCAATTCAACTTGGATTAATAGATGGTACTTGTAGATTCAAATTTGATTACTAAATAGTTGCAACTTAGAAATGGCTTCAATAAAAGAGAAATACTATAAATCCTATGAATCCTCTTTGGTTGAACCATAATCTTGAATATCTACTTGTGGTCTATGACCATGGTCAATAAGGACTTGCAAGAGATATTTCACAATTCAAAGTAAACTAAACCCTCCCTTAAGTCAAGAAAGTGAGAATCTCATCGTTATGGATTCAATTAAATCGAAACCACTCTCCATAGACTTCCTAGATCACTTCCCTTACCCAAGTATGTGTATTTGAGTAAATAGGTGTTGTTTGTGAATTGTGTGGTGATTGTATGCTTATTTGCTTTCCAACAATTAGACGACAACGAGAGTAAGGAGAATGGATTCCGAAGTCAACCAAGAAATGGAGATGGAGATCAATCAATCAAAGATGAAGATGAAGACTATTTTGACTTTGCCAAGCCAGGCAAGCCATCTTTTGATTCATACTTCCAATGCCTAGTTTTACTATTGCATGCTACTTGTTTTAAGTAAATTGCATGATTGAATTGCTAGAGCAGAATGATAGAAGTGTAGTGATATCTTGTTTAGCAAGAGCATCAAGCTGAGTTTATCCAACTCTATTTAGTAGTCATCACTCAATGTAGTTGCTTAGTCGCTAATAATATTGAGGCCGTCTATAAGGGGAACTCTATCTGAAAAGTGGTGACTTGAACTTGAAACTTGAATTGGAGATTGTTCCTACATAATGGCTTTATGAAAGAAATTAATCTTGACTAAGAATTATGAAATGTATTTCTCAATGACAATGAGTGATGTACTATGGGAGCCAACCATACCGTACGACCACATTACCCCTGAATGGGAAGGGGCTTATTCCTAGCTTGTGTATTCTAGTATGGGAGGTCTTGTTTCATCCTTTATAGAAGTATTCCATACGTGGTTGCTTCCGAACCAAGTGGTCATTGGAAATTTTCCTTCCTGAAGATTTCCATCCGTCCGGCATCCCGGAGTGGGCAAAACTAGAGGCGCCGGAACGGGGAAATCCGTGTCTCGGGCTCTAGGGAAGGATCCTATACTAGAATAGACAAGTGAAAGAGTTTGTTTGATTATCTGAACCCCGCATACCTTGTGTATGACGATCCGTGGATTTCTCCCGGCAGATGTATCGATTCTTGTGGGTAAAGTGTACCCCTCTGCAGAGGTTTTCAAACTATTCGAATAGCCGAGTCCGCGGTTATGGACAGTTGGCAAGCTGTACTTGACTTTTGTCAAGAATAAAAAAAATCCAATGGTGAACTTGGTGAATGACATGAATTGAAATGACTTGACTTGATAATGATGTTGACACACTTGAAGCTCCTCTTTAGATTGAACTTAGAGAACTAAACTTCTTTTCTACCAATGAACATTCTTGGGAAATAAAACTAGCTTTTGCAAATCAACTTAGTGCTTAGTCCACCATACCCACCTTGCATATCTACTTCATCATTTCATTTATAAGATGGTTTGCGAGTGCATCCAATGTACTCATGGCTGTGTCCCTGGCTATCAACTTGGCCAGACTTGAAGGAGCAAGATCAAGAAGGAAGGACTTATTGACGACTTTGCGAATTAGGCTCGTTTCCTACTGTCTGCTTTGCCTGTGCGGTTGAAGCTTGACAACATGGACCCAAAGTGTTATTCCGCTGCATGTTGATGTAATGTAAAGTTTGGTCTGTGCGACCACCTATGTAATCCCCTTTATTTACTATTAATGTCTATGACTGTGATATCAACTACGTTATGTATATCGCAACAATGACCCTGGGATTGCGGTGGAATACATAACGGGCACTTCGAATTTGTTATCAAATTTGAGGTCGTCACACCGGCGATGTGTGAATGCAGTCGAGTTCCAAAGCGCGCTGCCGGCGGTTTCCGAGAGCATGCACGACGATCTCCGAAGCGATGCTCGTTAATGATCGATCTCCGAAGCGTCGTCGTATAACTGGCGCGGGAAGAGGGCGGTTCGTTTGAACGGGCCATTGGTCCCGGCTCGTGGCACGAACCGGGACTAAAGGGTGCTCTTTAGTCCCGGTTTGAGCCACGAGCCGGGACTAAAGGCCCAAAGGCATTAGTCCCGGTTGGTGGCTGAAACCGGGACTGAAGGGCCCATTTAAACCGGGACTAATGCTCCCTGGCCCATATTTTCAAATGAACCGGAACTGATGGACCCTTTAGCCGCAGATCAAATATGTTGGAGACTAATAGAGGCGAATGGAAGCCCTTTTTTCCACTAGTGCACTATACATGCGGTCATAGACGGTCATAGAGATAGCTTGGCAGGACGACAATTGTTTGCACAACCAATCTCGTCTGAGCGCGCGCACGGTTTGTGTTCGATGTTGTCAAAGACTATGAGGTATAGACATGCAGGGGCGTCCCTGACAGTGCAAGACCAAATAAAGGACCCTCCATAGCAGTAGAGATGATTTTTTTATATTTTATTCAATGGAAACTTAGTCATTTATAGCATAATTCTTCCTAAATTCTCAATAGAGATACTATAACAGGAACTACTTGCGATCTAATCTTATTGATGACAATATTCAATTCCACAAAGCAGCTACTCCCTCCGTTCGGAAATATAACGGAGGGAGTACGTATGATCTTATTGCACTTCAGCTCAACCTCCAGCCCGCACTCTATCTCACTCGTGCTTGCACTCAAGGTCTCCAGCCCGCACTCCAGCTTGTACTCCGATCGACCTGCAAAATAGACAAGTGCACTAATTAGGTAAAGCATTTTTTTTCTAGCAATTTTTCAGGGGAATCATTCATAATATTATCAACGTTAATCTGGTCCAAGAGGCCCTTCCCAATGCATGTAGTAGCTACCCCATTCAATCTCTTTTGTGGCATTGTTGACCTCAGGTAATTCTTTAACAAGTTCAGTTTTGAAAAACTTTTTCGGCTGAAGCTACTGTCACGAGTACGGTAAATAAAATTCTAAGCAATAGAGGTGTTTGGAAAACAATTAATACTTCTAACGAACTCAAACATCTCCACGCATTGGTTCATCAGCTAAGGTCATTTGCAACATTCTTAATTCACAAAAATATCATTAGAATCAACATCAAATACTTATTATTTTAGAGAGATAGGATCTTTCCAAGAGAAGGTTTTAGCAAACTTCATGCAACACTTTTGTAGCTTAACGTCATCCATTGAATTCAGATTTGATGAACTAAGAAAAAACCCAAAATATTCAAATCTATTTTTCACTGAAGTATTTGCCATGTCCACCATAACAAAAAAAAAGAAATCAACTTCAAAAGCTTTTTCTGCAGCAAGAATCTCTTCGGTATTAGCATCATGATTACTTTCATCAAAATGTGTTTTCCTTGTAACACGTTGTTTTATAGGAAATGATGGCTTTATTTTCATATCATTTGCAAGTTCTTTGGCAATACTCAAACTAGCTGAAAACCTACAGTTCTATACTTATCAAAATATTTCTTTGTGCCATCAGTCTGTTGCATGGTTGCTTTAATGCACATGGATGGGGATGTTAAAATTTTAATCATTCTGGTCCAGCTCAAATAATTAAATCCAATCATTTCTAAAATCCTTGAGGCCCATGTGGCCCATTAGGCATGGCAAGAAGTGAGACAAAAGTTTAGTCTCATCTTGCTAGTTTAGAAGGAGTTTGACTAATATATAAGATGAGCTATTCTCCTTGTTGTATGAGCGTGTGAGAAGAGGACTCATACACGCGCGCTGCTCCTCCTTCTCCGCCGCCCACCTCGCCATGCCTCGTCACAACGTGTGCGCACGTCGCGGTTTGCGGATAATTCGAGACTTTTTTATCACGCATGACGGGATGAAATCTGAATGGTTACGCGGGAAGATGATACGCTTTGCCTTAGTGGGAAATCAATGTGAAATATGTTTGTTACGTCTCCTATTCGTTTCGCCTCCCTCTATGGCTATATAAGAGAAGTCTCTCCACTCCAGAATACACAACACACAACCACTGTTCCCTCTTCCTGCCACTTCATTCCAGAGCACTGCGCCGCCACAACCTTCCCCATCCCGTTCTATGGCGTGCACTGTAGCTCAGGAGAGTAGGCCTTTGGAACCCCATTTCTCGCGATCATATAAGGAGAGAGGCGATAATGTTTTTGGTGAGTGCTATACGCAATTACTGACCACTTCTTCATCACTGACGCCCACGAGGAGGACGACTTCCCCAACAAGGAGTTCTTCCCCGACATTGATAACCTCTTCAGCGACATGTCTCTCGGTGGCGACAACACCAACAACGGTTCCTTTTCTGCACCAACATCGTATGTGATCCTTTACAATCTATTTCAGATCATGCTTTAGTTCTTATTGCTATCAATCGGTCTAGACTTGCTGATGTTTAAAATAATATTTTTAACAATCGTTTTAGACATATTGCTTATATATTATATGTTATCTTGCATGATTAATTTAGTCTCTGTTAAATTAGTCATGTTTTATACGTTGCTTTTATGGATTAAATCATTGGGCAATTTTCTCATATTTCTGACAGGGGATTGCAATGCTTTGCTCGCAACATTTACATAAAAAATATCATGCCAAATTACCATGCTATGTAAAAACTCAAAAGTACGAATCACATCATATAAAGCTTTTGCATTGCTTCTCGTCATGGCATCATCTCCAGAGATTTAGATAATTCTAACAAAGCCGACCTTAGTTGAGGAGTTGATATATAATAGGCTTGATACTTTTAATCCTACTCTCCCAACGAGTATTACACAAAGATTTTAGAGTGAAACTTGGAACATGGTCAAGGAGAACTTTCCATCTTTTAGTTAAACTTGAAAACAGTACATATGTTCGTTGGACAATGCCAAAACATGGTATATCTTACTGCACGAATTCGCCATGTCACAAACAGTGAGATTAATACCATGACAAGCATATGGCATATATAACGCTCTCAGATTTATATCAAGTAATTGTTTTTGTACCCCTTGATTTTTCCCTTTCATGTTTGAACCATTATCATAACCTTGTCCTTTCACATCATCAATATTAGGACCAAAAGATTTCATGGCAGCAAGCAGTTCGTTAAAAAGACCCAAATCAGATGTCTCATTTACCTTTTTAAGGAACCCAAGAAAATATTCTTCGCTTTTCATGTTTTTACTTGACAAGTTAACACATGGAACAAGTAGAATCATTTGCTCCTGGTGACTCACATCCGAAATACAATCAAGGATAATGGAGAAATACTTGACCTCTTCAACAATTTTTATAAAAGAACTTAACACTAGATGCTAAAAGAGAGATCAACTCATTTTGAATTTTATGGCTAAGGTAATGATGATGAATTTCATTATTTTCAATGCGTCTAAGATGATCTTGCATTACCAGGTCAATTCAGCGATCATCTCAACAGTAGCTAAGAAATTGCCATTATTATTATTGGAAAGTCTCACTAGATCCCCGAAATGATAAATTATGTTTCCCTAGATATGTTACAACAGCAATTATTCTTTGCAAAACTTGTTTCAAGCGTTCTTTCTCTTTTGCGTATATCTGTTGCAAATTTTTATCAACTCATTCCAATTGCTCATATTACTAATGTGCCCAACACTATTTTCGTGATCTTTTATCCTTGCACGAACGTCCCTCCAATCGCCCATTCCCTCCGTTGCTAATTTTTTTGAAATGGGTATCCCATGCCTCTGCATGAATTGATGCATACGGTATTTTATTAACAAAGATCCAAAGTTTAGTACAAAATTATTACAGCTCAAGGGTCACACAGTGTCTCCACAAGAATCAGCCATCTAAACAAAAGATAAAAAGATAGATGTTTCGACATCAGCATGCTAATCTTCGGTCACACCGCCAGCCACACCGGCTGTATAAATCCCGTGCTACCGTTGCCATATGGTTACACCCAATATCCATAGCAAGACACCCCTCCGTTGCTAATGCACTCTTGTTATTATTTAACTTGAAAATCTTACAACAAAAGCAAAACACCTTGTCAACATGATTCGAATACATCATCCATTCTCGATCATGAACTTATCCATTGCTTATTTTTCAAGACTATGAGGTATAGACATCAAGACATGCCATGCCACGAAGCAAATGTGGTAACACAGTGCCACTTCAGTTTGACGGTCAAAATCGAGCACGGTCTCCAGCTCTGAGATGAAACCAGAAGGTCTAATCTTAGTTGTTTGTACGTGGCATTGAGAGTGCTTGCGCAACATTCCCATATTTAGGCATTTCATTTAGTTTGCTTGGACTGGTATTCGGGTGAAAAAACCTATGACCTAGCATTCCGTGGTTGGATATGGCAGCAGGCATTTGTACATCCTTCCTTTCCTGGATACTGCTTTTGAAGAACCTCTGTTGCAGTCATCTGTTGCGAAGGACAGTGATTGGGATTGTTATTTGTGGTTGCGTGGGGCTGACCGCTTCAACATGACATTTTGGTGTCATGTATTTTTTTTCATTTTTAATTATTGGGTGAGATATGTTTGAAGCTAGGTGAACTTACTACCAGCTTGATATTAAATATCTTTCCCGTAATTAAACAGCTTTATACAATCATATATACTTCAATAAGGCTCGATAATTCAACGTCGTACCATATTTTGCATATTCATCTACGCTAACACACGGCGCACCCACATCTTGAATACACACAATTAACGCCAATCAACACGACTGGAGTCACCTATATATTAACTTAAAACCCTCGGATCCATTGTAAATAGGGATGGACCAAATGACACCGAAAATATTGACTCTGCCTCAACCGGGGAAGTGAATCAGAATTGGATTTTGGACGAGTAGCTGGTGTCTCCCTTCCAGCCAGCCGGGATAACATTGTTGGCCACGAGCGTCTTACCGGACTCACTGGTGACGCGTAGGGACAATGGCCCCATCAGCCTTTCGTAGGAGTCGCACCGCCAGACGGAGCCCCATGAGCGGTACATGGGCTCCCAGCGCCCCGTGGGGCGGCCATTCATGGAGCGCATGAGGTCCATCTTCACCACGGTGCCGTCCCGGTTCGCATACTGCACCAGCACTGGGAGGTAGTTGGGGTTGGCTCCGCGGAGGACGTAGAAGTTCAGCTTCATACCACGGAAGTTGCAGGGCACCCTCCTGAACTGCATGTCGATGATGCCCGCGTGCCGGAGCTGGTCGTTCCGGCCCGGCATCGCCAGGGCGCCGAACGCCGTGCCGCTGAGGTCGAAATGATACTTGGCCACGGGGTAGTAGTTCATGTCGGTGATGACGACCGTCTTAGTCTGGCCGGAGCAAGCAGGGTTGTTGGCTCTCGTGCACCGTATCTGAAACACCGTTCAAAATGGTCAGCTTCCCAATCGAGTAAAACGTTGCTCCTACTTGCAATTGTTATCATTGATCGAAATCGCCACATCAGTTTGAGATTTGACCAAGCTAACCATAAATGATCAGCATCAACTACTTTGTTGTCGGCACCATGCATGCTAGGAGTACTTAGGATGCTCCGTAGTTAAAATCAGTTAGGCTAGTTATAATTTTTTTGCAAATTAATTTTGTTTAAACTAGACCCTAGGCTTACGCGGGACGTTCCCTTGCAACTCCAGTAGTACCTGGTAGCAGGTGCCGCAGCCGGCGCCGTCCTGGAACAGAGGCTCGTTGCCGCAGGACGTCATGGCGGATAAGGGGTACTGGTTCACGTTCTTGAAGCCGCAAGCACCACCTGCAAATTAATAGATCGACCGCCATTGTTACTACTGACTACTGAGCTGTCACTGCTGTGTGATGCAAGAACATTGAGTATGAGCTTACCGTTGTCGTCGGGGCCGGCGCCGTTGGGCTGGCCGTACCAGGTGGCCTTGGCGGGGAGCCAGCCGGCGTTGTAGGATCTAGCGGCGGAGATGCCGTAGTCGACTGCGGAACGGACGGACGGGACGAGCATGGAGAGGACTGCGACCAGAGCGACAGCGCCATTGGTGGTGACACCAGCCATATTGAACTGCGGTTCTAGGAACCTTCTAAATTAGACTTGTACGATATGTACTCGTTGCTGAAGTCGTACTACTACTCCTGTTTGTGTTTTGATGGCTGGGCGGGATGCCATTTTATAGGCAGCTCAAGAGGAAAAAATGAGGTGGGAACGACGAGTCGGCGCCAGTTGCAGTTGCATCCGACGACGATGTGTAATGGCGTGTTTAGACCTACACGGGTAACATGGCTACGGAGGGAATCACGGAGGAATATTGGAGGTTCCGGTTTAAGTGCGTACGACTACGAAATCCACATCTTCAACGAAAACAAAGCAAAATCGCATCTTCGAAGTGATCATCTAGTAACCGCTAATAATTTGTCCATTTGGGTACACAACAGAAAGTTCTATCCAATCATCATTGGGTAACTAGAATCGGATCGTGGGGTTGATTGCAGAAAGTCAGACCGCTGTTGTGCATTAAGATCTTGCCTCACGCGTTAGTATATCTTAATTTCAAATGGTACGTAGCACGCACTTCATAGGTATATACATCAATTTATCTTGATGTTTAGTTAATAATAAGGTCTGTAGAATCCTCAGTAGACTGGAATTTACAAAATCTCATCTTCAACGAAAATGAGAAAACAAATTGCATCCTGAAGTGATCATCGAGTAATCGCTAATGATTTGGGTACACAACTGAAAATGTTTATTGCAGATTTTTTGGGTGGTGGCGGTGGACAGACTCCGGGTTGATTGCAGAAAGTCGGACCATTGTTTGTGCCATAAAAGTCAAGCTCCAGGCTATATACTTTATCTGTTTCTAGTAATACTCTGCGCTTAATTGGTGTACATAAACCAATTTACAATGTACACATGTTTTGTGTAGCTCGGAATAGGCTCATGTTTCTAATATAAGATCATATTTTTGTCCTGATTGCCTAAAATGTTTCGGAGTTTTCTGAATTTTCTAAGTGGGTTACAAAAATCGTTACGTTGCAGCTATTTTTGTGGGTAGATTATGTCTTGTTTTGTTTTAGTCGTTCCTTTGGGTGTCAGATTGATTCTTTTTGGATTCTTTTGATATTTATGGGATGAAAACAACTTGATCAACCTTCTAGAGATGTTGAACAAAAAAACTGGTTTTTACTCTTCAACAAGATTTGTATATTTTATGTTCACCCCACACAAAAGAGTGGGTGAAGTTTTTGTACTAAAGTTTTTCACAAAGAATGAAGCCAAACCAAATGAAGATATATCCAAGAATGATGCGAACCATAAGCTTGTAGATGTCCATGGAACTCCTAACATCAACACAAATCTCGGTTTGCAAATCTTTCAACTTTTTTTAGCACTATGAAAAAGTTCTTAAACTTGGAGCCTCTAGTGTTTTTTTTGGTTTGAAGTTGCTTCTCCCATAAAGTGAAGACGGCCGTCAGAATGTGTGTCACTTGATAAATCACAAAGCTACTGAAAGTTAAAAGAAGAAGAAATGGAGTGGAAAAGAATTTAAAGAAGGGGAGAAATAGCTACAAAGAAGAAATGTATGATTGCTATAACTTCTTTGTATAATGTTTTTGTTGTTATTTATGGATTATTTGAAATTATTTCGTTCGGTAGTAGTTCTTATCTACCCATTGTTATAAAGATCTATAATTTTTCTTGCACAATGAACTATGCAGATGAGCAAGGTTGCACTCCTTTAGTGGTTAAACTTCTACATTTGCTAGGTTATCTAAAGTAAACAAATCCCTTAAGTTTTTGCAAAGTGTCTATTATATTTTTCTACAAGGTTTAAGCTCGGTTAAGAATAGGTTGTGGGGTGACCATGAACTTTACAGGCACGCCAAAAGAGTATTTGTAAGAAGGATTGTGTGTATTATATTGTTGACATTTTTTTAGTACTGTTAACTCAAACCATGCTTACATAGGGGACAATAGAACATCGTTAGTCATCATGTCATTTATGGTTTGATGCTAGTTGGCGTGGGCTGAAAGTGCCAAGTGGTAACTCGTAATGTATATTAGGAGATCTTCGACATAAATCCTGGTATGTCAAACTCAAACCATGTTCTCATGGTAGACTTTTTAGTCAAAAATACAAAGCCTAAATCATGCAAATGTTTGGAAGTTATAGCTGATTGTCATGTCATTATTTGAGTATGGATAGTTATTGTGAAAACACGTGGTGTGGCTAGTCGTACAAGGGGCATGAGGCATACCAGGAGTTGTGCCATTAATATCATGTATATAGAATCAAGTGTGATGGAAGTGTGACTAGAATGCATTAGGAACTATTAATGATCTTGTAGGGACATATGAAACACTTCCATGATTTATATCAATAAGATGATGCACATATGAATGATTACTTACAGATTCTTATGATAGGCAATGGAACTCCACAACAAGAAAGAGCTGTAGATTTGAGCTTTGCCTTTACCTCAAAAGAGTCCAAAAACAAAGTCGTTACAAATCTATTCTTAACCAACTTAGGGATCACACTTGCACAACACTTGTAGTAAGTTTTCTTCATTTTTTATTAGCATAATGATGTGTGCAAGATATCTCAAATATTCTTATAACTTTGTTGTATTATATGAATTCCTACATAATGTTCACCGACTGCTCTTACTTGATATTTTTAATGAGTTATTTAAGATAATGAGCTACAACAATAATGCTTGGAACTTTGTATCTATTGATGAGATAATAATATCCAAATTCCACACCTTTTATCACCTTTATGCTCGAGGACGAGCATAGGTTAAGCTTGGGGATGCTTGATGCATACGAAATGCATCTATGAACTTTGTATTACACAATAAACCATTATATTTGAATGTTATATAAGTTACTCGACATGTTTTTAATTGATTTCGGTTCTTTAAGCCTCCTTCATTTTGGTTCTAACTCTAGAGAACATGAATTCATGTTTTTGCATATTTTTTAAGTTTTAGAAACCTTTCAGAGGTCAAACAAACCAAATAATTTTAAAGGATTACATTTCTAGGAATATAAACAAGATAAGAAGAAGTTAATGCGGAGCCTCACGAGCTTGTTATTCACACCATCAATGAGTTTTGACCTAAAAATGACTATACATATGACTCCCTGCATGTTTGCGAAATAGGGCGGTGGAGAAACATGAACAGATCATTTCCTGCAAAGATAGGAGGGGAAACGCTACCGGAATCACCCCCGATCGCTCCTTCACCTCCTCCAATACCCCTCCATCATTGCCATGATGAAGAGGAAGTAGTTCACCCCTGTAATATGGGATTGTGGAACTAACTCGTATCATTTGTCTTTATGTACTTTAGTAATTAGAGTCACATGAGCTGCCTACATGATTATGATCATATTTATATTGCCTTGATGGTGGATCTTTTGTTATTAATATAATTTATGAGATCAAATGTTCAGATATTATTGGTGTATTGGTACTTGCATATGTTACCTTTTTCATGTATGTTTTGTTCTAATCAAAATTGTATGCAAGAACCCAAGAGGATGTGTTAGGTGGAGTAATATGTTGGTGTTTATGAGATAGTAACAATATATTCATGTGCTACCAAGATGTTTACCTTTCCAATGATTACCTCACTAGGAACAAATGAATCCATGTACTATTGCCCGTCTTGTGACAGCGGATATTTCCTTCTTTGCTCAAGGTAGTATATTATTATTCAACTTCGTCAAAGTACTTAATGCAACTCTTTTGATTCTTAAATTTAACTTATGGACTTTTCCCTTGTTATTGGAGTATTAGAGGGATGTGTTGCAGGATCCCTATGCCTGAACGTCATTACCATATGAATGCATATAAACCACTTCAAAGTTTTTTGCATGCTTTTAACATGCTATATGAAGATATATTCATGCCACCGTGTTTTCTAGAGAAAGGTCAAGTGAAAACATGATCACCGGTCCAACTTCAATCATAAGAAACACCTTTTACCTTAATTTACATGCTCCTTTATTTTCAATTATGTTTAAATCCGAAAATACAAATTACCTTTCCTTCATTTACTTACTTGTTCTTACAAGTTTTGTATTTCTTACATGTTGTGTCTCTGACAAACACCTCGGTGGAATTGGGGACACAAAACTGAATCTTAGTTGTAGGTTGCTAGACGAGGTAAGGAGGAAGATCCACTTTTTCCCCGAGAGTTTGATATAAACCCTCGAGACATCCTTCTGGGAACAACTGAAGCTGTTGCATCACTCTACGCCTGGAGCTCTAACGAGTGGCAAATAACATGTAGAACTGTTGCCATCAATGACCTAGCGTCTACACACACCACTTAAGTGCTTTCACGCACCTTACGGGTGATACATGTTGGAAGGTTCGGGTACAAGTCAAAGATGAACAATTAGGGAGATATATATCCCGCATTTTGCTTTTTAAATTATGTCAAAAATCTTAGTGAGAGGAATTCCTTCCCCATGGTATGACCACTTCATTTTGAAAGATCAAATTTTTGGAATCACTTACTGCAATATGACTGACGAGGGTTAAACTCGACAAATGTCCTAGATGAAGGACTTAGGATCGGGGAGACAGGGCGTCGGATGAACTCGAAGGTAAACTCAGTCAAACAAGGTGGCTATGAAAGTAAACGTGGGTGTAGAACCTGGCTTGCTTTCAATCTGACCTACACCGTCCCCTCCTGGCCCCTATATACAGGTGGCCAGGTCTCGAGGATCGGGTAGGGTCCGATACAGTTTACAATATCGACATACTGTAAGAACTCGTATTTCGACTAGTATTACAATTGGGCCTAGCTTAATGGGCCTCAGGGGTACTCAACTAACGGGCTCTATTATCTATACCCTTGTCAGTAGCCCCCGAGATTCTACCAGAATTGCAGATTCGGGTTGAATCTCTAATCTTAAAATCTTTGACTTGATCATTTTTTTGACTTCTTCATATCTTCAAATCTTCGACTTGGTCTTGCGACTTATTTTCATTATAATACCTCGCAAGGGGTTTTGATGAGCAAGCCTGACAACTCTGACGGATCAAGAGGCCAGTTAACTGCCGGAACAGATACTTGTCACCTACTTCAAATAATTCAATCCCCTTGGATTTGAATTTGGGAAACCGGTCAAATCCAATCTTTTGCCGCATTTAGGACTTACAAAGAATGAATCCCAGTGGTTCTCAAGGTACCCAGTGCGTCTACCAGGATTTTCTTCGCGTCGTAGACACGGATACATACCAGCAGAGCGCATCCATGTGTGTATACCAGGCCACACAGGACAGATCCTGGGGTCTTACCTTTGTGATAAATCACGGCATTCGAGTTTTAGTCGCGATGACGCAACTCGAGGATCATATGTCACAGCCTTGTTTGACTATTTCAGAGTATAAAATATTCGAGTTACTTAAATTGATAAAAAGGTCGCTCCCGATGGGAGTAATAGAACTTTCTGACCGTTCTTTCACCTATTTTGCTTCAGTACTCATGAATAAATATCATCGGGTGCGCGCCCAACGCTCCCGATGGGAGTAGCCCCTGAGGCTATGGCCGAAATTTTTGGGTATAGGCTCGAGAAAATAGATAAGTATATTTTTTGTACTTCTTCGTGCGTCAATTGTCAACTTCTTTCACTTACGCAATGTATTCCTTTTCTTCGAATGTCATAAGCCCCTGAGTCGAAAACGGGGTAAACTTATGCTTCTTTGACAGATATTTTTCGTACTCCCTACTTCTTTATTTTCCTCTCTTCCTTCATACTCCTTTTTATCTTCTTCTTCTCTCTTTTTTTATGCCTCCTTTTCCTGGATACGTTGACCCGTCTGTTATCGTCTGCTCTGGGCAGCATATAAGAGCCTGCGATTATATTTTGGCCCTTGTAAAGGCCCATTATACGTGCTTATAAATAAAGCACGTCTGGCGATAGGTAAAAACCCTAATCCAGTATTTAGCTTTTCCGCCGCACCATCTTTCTCCTCTCAAACTCATCTAAGGTTTCTTTTCCCAACTCCTGCCTCCATGGCTGATGCAAGTGGGTCCCGATTGAACCTTGGCGCCCCGGTGGAGAACCACGGCCGCGGCCGCCCTCGCGGCAGCAAGAACAAGGCTTCAATTGATGCTTTGGTGGCTTTGTCGTCCGCTCTAGTGAAGCGGCGCCCCGACCGTCCGGCTGGGAGCAAAAACAAACCCAGGGTGCCCTTAGCTGCACCTGGTCCAAGTACTCCGTCTGTTAGTGCGTCTCCTCCTCCGCCCAGACTCTTCTTGTTCTTCTGCATCGCCGGCCCGCAATGCCGTGAGATTCAACGCCTGCCTTTGAAATTCACGAATTTCATGGATGGGCGGGAACTGCGCGAAGCAGTTCTCCACGAGCACTCTGGTGGAGGAACTCCATATGAAGTGGAGGTGTGGTACGACGGCGCCGGTGAACAATTCTTCAAGGGCGGCTGGTCGCGATTTGCGGAGGACCATGACCTCCATCAGGGGTTCTTTATGACCTTTGATTATCATGTTGGCACGTCAAAGTTCGACGTGAGAATCTACGACTGTACCCAGTGCCAGAAGGAGTATGAAGCCGAAGCGTAGTTTCACTAGATTTCTTTGCTATGTAATCCAGCTGTCGTGCTTACTTGTAATGAACAATCGTATCTGAATTATGTGTTTTACCATAGGAACAAATCATGGTTCCGAGGTATGCATTTAATATTTTATCGGGTTCCTTTGAACCGTTTATTGTGCTGCCGAAAATATCGGGTTGCGATCAACCGTAGAGTATGTCGTAGATAATTACAAAACTTGTTTAATATTATTTCGTACGAATCGAGGGTCCTAGCCCCCGAGTGTAAAGTAAGATATTTACACATATTGTCGATTTGACCCAATGAACCCGACCTATGGCCTCATGTTCTGGATTCAGAGGGTCATAACTCGAAAAACTCCTTAGTCTCCTTATTTCGCCTATGCGTAGAACCGTCGTAGCTGCTCTGCATTCCACGGGTTACTCTCGTGTTGCCCCGTTTTCTTGTCTTGTAGCCGATAAGCTCCTCCTGGTATCACTTCTATCACGATGTAAGGTCCCAGCCATGGGGACTCGAGTTTTCCATGGCCATCTTGTTTGAGTCGTAAAACTAGATCTCCTACCACGAAAGATCGTGGACGAACTCGACTACTGTGGTAATTTCGTAAGTTTTGCTGATACTGAGTAGCTCTGGCGAGCGCTACATCTCTTGCCTCATCGAGTGCGTCGACATCATCCTGCAGTGCTTCTGTGGAAGTTGCCTCATCGTATGCTGCGATCCTTGGAGCTTCATGAGTTATTTCAACTGGAAGCACAACTTCTGCGCCATGGACCAGGAAAAAGGGTGTTTCTTGAGTAGCTGCGTTGGGTGTAGTTCGTAGACTCCAGAGTACGGAGGGTAGCTCATCTACCCAAGCGTGCTTGGCCTTTTCAAGGGATGCTAACAGCCGCTTCTTTATCCCGTTGCATATTAAGCCATTAGCTTTTTTGACTTGTCCGTTTGTCTTCGGATGTGCTACAGATGCAAACTTCAGTTTGATTCCCAGTCCTTCGCAATAGTCCTTGAACTCCTTCGACGTGAAGTTCGTACCATTGTCTGTGATTATGCTGTGTGGTACTCCGAAGCGAAAGACTATAGATTTGATGCAATTTATTGCGGCTTTAGAATCTTGGGTTGTCACTGGGGCTGCTTCTACCCACTTGGTGAATTTGTCAACTACCACCAGCATATAAACATGCCCTCCTGGCCAAGACTTGTGCAATTTTCCTACCATGTCGAGACCCCACTGCGCAAAGGGCCATGATAATGGTATTGGTTGTAACTCTGCTGCTGGCGCATGTGGCCAAGATACGAACCTTTGGCATGCTTCACACTTTCGAACTATATCTTTTGCGTCTTCGATGGCTGTTAACCAATAGAATCCTGCTCGAAAGGCCTTGGCTGCGATAGTTCTGCTACTCGCGTGATGTCCACATACTCCTGCATGAATATCCTTTAAGATTTCTTGTCCTTCTTGAGGAGTGACGCATCATTACAGGACGCCCGATATACTTTTCTTATATAATTTTCCCTGTAACACAACGAAAGCCTTAGATCGTCGTATTATCCTTTTGGCTTCTACCGTGTCTTCCGGTAGTGTTTTGTTTATCATGTATGCCAGATATGGCTGCATCCAAGTTTCTTCTATCATCA
This sequence comes from Dactylis glomerata, assembly GCA_007115705.1. Taxonomy (NCBI): domain Eukaryota; kingdom Viridiplantae; phylum Streptophyta; class Magnoliopsida; order Poales; family Poaceae; genus Dactylis; species Dactylis glomerata. Next base: position 93,638 of record QXEO01002080.1, on the reverse strand, counting down.
TGACTTCTTCTGGTTCTGCTACATTTGTTTTTCCAGCCCCCGAGCCTGTCGGTTGCCCCTCTGTAGTCGAGGTTTTGCGGTTCTTTATTGATCACTCTATGATTTCCTCCCAGAAGACTCCTTGTGGTACGGGTAAGCATTGGGACCCGATGTTTGCTAAATTGTCGACTTCCTCGTTGCTGGCTCTGCTGACGTGCAAAACTTCGCATCCATCGAATGTTCCTTCGAGATAGTAGTATAAGTTTCTGTATGCTGTCATGTTTTCACTGATGGCGTCGCATTTGTTCATTACTTGTTGAACGATGAGGTTCGAGTCTCCAAATATTTTAAGTCGAGTTGCTCCACAAGCTTTTGCCATTTTCTTTCCGTGGAGCAACGCCTCGTATTCGGCTTCATTGTTGGAAGCTTGGGGAAAACTCATCCGTAACACATATTTCAGTTTGTCGCCTTGTGGTGAAATCAGGACTACGCCTGCTCCTGCGCCTTGGATTCTTTTGGAGCCGTCAAAATACATCGTCCAAACACTCGATAAATCTGGAGGACCTGTACTTTGTAACTCCAGCCACTCTGCTGTAAAATCTGGCAAAATTTGTGACTTGATTGCCTTTCGCCTTTCGTACGTGATGTCCAGGGGTGATAATTCAATTCCCCATAAAGAGACACGTCCTGCTGCCGAAGGGTTGTTCAATATATTGGAGAGTGGTGCTTCGTTGACCACTATAATTGGGTGCACCGCGAAGTATTGTCGTAGTTTCCGAGCTGTTGTGAAAACACTGTATGCAAGCTTTTGGTAGTGCGGGTACCTTTGCTTTGTTGGAGAGAGTACTTCACTGATGAAATACACTGGCCTCTGAACGCCGTGAGCTTTTCCTTCTTCACTTCTTTCGACTACTAGTACTGTACTTACCACTTGATGTGTTGCTGCAATGTATAATAGTAGTGGTTCTTTTTCCTTTGGTGAGACCAACACCGGAGGTGTGGAGAGCACTTTTTTCAACTGCGCGAAGGCCACGTCCGCTTCTTCCGTCCACTCGAATTTATCATCTGATTTTTTCATGAGCGCGTAGAAAGGTAGTGCTTTCTCTCCTAGTCGAGCCACAAATCGACTTAGCGCCGCGACGCGCCCTGCTAGTTTCTGTACGTCGTGTAGCTTTGTTGGTTTTCCCATTGTTAATATTGCTTGGATCTTTTCTGGGTTTGCCTCTATTCCTCTTGCTGATACTAGGAACCCCAGAAGTTGCCCTGCTGATACACCGAAGGAGCATTTTGTTGGGTTGAGCTTGAGCTTATACTTATTCAGGTTGTCGAAGGTTTTCGCCAGGTCGCTGATAAGAGACTCTTCCTTTCTCGTGGTGATGACCACGTCATCTATGTAAACTTGGATGTTTCGCCCTATTTGACTTCCAAGGCAGTTTTGCATCATCCTCTGATAGGTTGCTCCTGCGTTTTTTAGGCCGAAAGGCATGACTTGGTAGCAGAACACGCCATAAGGTGTTGTGAAAGCTGTTTTTTCCTCGTCTTCTTTCTTCAACTTGATCTGGTTGTAGCCGGAATATGCGTCCAGGAAGGAAAGCCTTTCGCACCCTGCTATTGAGTCAATTATTTGGTCAATGCGAGGCAGGGGAAGGGATCCTTTGGACAGTGCTTGTTGAGAGATGTGAGTCAACCTTTGTACGTCTGTATTCTTCTTGGGGACTATTACTGGATTAGATACCCAAGTCAACGTTTTGATTTCTCAGATGAACCCTGCGTTTTCTAGCCTATGTAGCTCTGATGCTATTGCTTTCCTCTTGGGTTCATCAAATCGTCGCAGTGGTTGCTTGACCGGCTTTGCTTTAGGATCCACGTTTAGTGCGTGCTCGATGAGTTCCCTGGGAACACCTGGCATATCTGAGGGACACTAGGCGAAGATTTCCCAGCGCTCACAGAGGAACTCAACGAGCGCGCTTTCCTATGCGGGGTCCAAGTTTACCGCTATGGAAGTGGTCTTGTTTGGGTCCGTCGGATGGACCTGTATTTTCTTCGAGTCTTGAGTTGCATCGAAAGTCTGATCTGGTAGGGATCGCCCGATGTCGGGTAGCACGTTGTGGTCGGTTTTGCCTTTTAGCCTTTCGTACTCTGCTGTCATGCCGAAGGTTTGTGCCAACCTGTTAAATTCTTTGTCACTGGTGTTGGATACTTCGAAGCTTCCTTGTACCGTGATTGTTCCTTTAGGTCCTGGTATCTTGAGTGTGAGATATGCATAATGAGGTACTGCCATGAATTTTGCAAATGCTGGGCGTCCCAGGATTGCATGATATTGTGAGGGCCAGTCCATGACTTCAAACTCCAGTTTTTCTCTACGATAATTGCTGCTGTCGCCGAAACAGACGTCGAGTTCTATTTTGCCCAAAGGATAATTTGCGGCTCCTGGTACTATTCCGTGGAAAGAACAATCTGTTGGCTTTAGATTTTCCAATGATATGCACATTGCTCTCAGCGTTCTGGCGTATATTAGGTTTATACCGCTTCCTGCGTCCATGAATACTCTTCCGACATCATATCCTCCTATCTGGGCTTTGAGCACCATTGGCGAGTGGCCTGGTCTGGGGACTTTCCTTGGATGGTCTGCTCTGCTAAACCTAACTGGTTGGTCGGACCACTTTAGATACTCCGTGGTAGCTGGTGGTGATGTTATTGCTAGGTTGACCTGTCTTGATATGCTCTTCCTTTCTTTCTTCGACTTTGGTACTGGTTGGATCATTGCTGATATATATACTTTTGACTCCAGCTGTTTTGCGAGTCGCTGCATTTGATATCCTTGATTTATGCTTTTTCCTCCCTGCCGTGCCCCTTGGCTTGAATCCATGGCGTTTTGCAACCTTAGGAAGGTTCTGCAATCCTTCATCTGGTGGTTGGACACTCTCTTCCCGTCTAGGTAAGCATAATGGATGCGACAAGGACCATATAACATATCTTCTGCCAAAGGACCCGAGTACCTTGGCTTCTCTTTTCTCCTGCTGTCTCTCGTAGGAAATTCGATGTTTTCATAGCCTTCTTCGTTCCTTTCGTCATATCCTGCGGCTATCTGATTTCTCCTTCCGTGGTTGTTGCCATTGTGGTATCTTCGCCTTTGCCTGCTTGTTTTGTCGACTTCCGCTGATCGACCCCTTTTGTTATTGTACGCGTCTTCTCCATCGGCGAATCTGTTGGTTGTTTCCATTAGCTCTGATACCGTTTTTGGCCTTGCTCTTCCTATCTCTTCCACTAGGTCTGTACGACGAAGGCCGCTCGAAAAAGCATCTATCGCTCTTTTGTCGGAGACATCTTCTGCTGAGTTTTTGATTACACTCCAGCGTTGTATATAAGAACATAGTGTTTCGCCTTTCTGCTGCACGCATGACTTGATTTCTTCTAGCGATGCTGGACGCTTATATGTTGAGCGAAAGTTTCTCACGAATTGACTCTCTAATTCTTCCCAACTTCCAATGGAATCGTTGGGTAGGGTATTTAACCAGGACCGTGCTGCGCCGGTGAGGTGTAACTGCAGGCTTTGCATGGCTGTTGCTCTTGTTCCTCCTAGTATCTGTACTGCTTGCAGGTAATCTGACAACCATAGGGTTGGCTCTTGCGATCCGTCATACTTCTCTTGGTCATGCGGCAACTTAAAACCTTTGGGTACCCGCGTTTTGCGAACCCTTCGGGTAAAGAATAGCGCGCCCATCTCTTTTTTGTCGTCCTCATAGTTTTCTTCCCTCCATGCGTAACGTGAGTTATTTACCCTTGCTTGTGCGATTATGTTCCTTGCATCCTCCTTCCTTTTTTGACGTTTCTCGTCTTCTGAGGACTCGCTAGTTTCGTTTCGCGAAGATTTGCGCTTGACCTCTTCTTTTTCCCTTGCACTCCGGTGAGTCCACTTTTTCTCTGAAATATTTCCTTTTAGCTTCTCTTCTACTAACCCGAGGCTCCGTATCGCGGCTTGATGCATTTCTTCCCGTGGGTCACCAGGTTTTGGCTACGTAGTTAGTAGGTATGCTTGTGCTGCTATCAATGCTGCCTCTATTGTTTCTTGTACGAATTCTTCCTCCTCTTCTGGTTGGTTCGGGCTGGGGCTTCTCGTATAGCTTTCTTCTACTACACGTGTTGTTGTCCTTCTGCTGTGCTTCGGATCTTTGTGCCTCTCCATGCTAGATTCTGATGAGTTGGTATATTTGCTCCAATATCCTTCACTTGGTGTGCTCTTATAATCTGGACTTCTCATAATCATATCTCTTTCCTGTCTGAGCTTTTTCGTACGCTGGTGCAGCGCGTATTGGTACCCCATTAAAACTTCTCTTCTTGAATCTGCGGGTACATCAGTCCCGTGGTTGACAGCTGTCATGATCATTCTCCATTCTCCAGCCGAAACATGTACTTTCTCCTTCTCTTTCTTGCTATTGCTCCTTATTTTGTCGACTTGCATGTCGACCTCCTTGTTGCCGGAGTGATTGTTTTCTTCTTCTGCTGCTTCAGTAATGATTACGCATAACTGATGTACGCTCCTGGAGGCGCTGCTGCTTCTGCTGGTGGTATCCCTTGATTTGTTCACTGTTTCTTCCACAATGATCTCTTGCCCGATTTCTTCGGGTTCCGCTAATTTTCCCAGCAGATTTTCTGTTGCTGCTAAGCTGACTAGCGAGTTTACCTTACTAGAAGAGCCTACAGATGATCCCGATGCTATCGTCCTCTCTGCTTTGCCCGCCGACAGAATTGGTTTCATTGGATCCGAAAGGCGGGTTGAACCCGAAAGTCCGATGTAGAAGCTTAGACTTCCGAACGTCAATTCCTTTTCTTGACTTTCGTCGACTTCTTGGTTGCTATTGGATAAAAGCAAAAAAGCCGTCGAATTCATGATTCCAACGCCCAGAGTCCCCACGGTCGGTGCCAATTGATGAGGGTTAAACTCGACAAATGTCCTAGATGAAGGACTTAGGATCGGGAAGACAGGGCGTCGGATGAACTCGAAGGTAAACTCAGTCAAACAAGGTGGCTATGAAAGTAAACGTGGGTGTAGAACCTGGCTTGCTTTCAATCTGACCTACACCGTCCCCTCCTGGCCCCTATATATAGGTGGCCAGGTCTCGAGGATCGGGTAGGGTCCGATACAGTTTACAATATCGACATACGGTAAGAACTCATATTTTGACTAGTATTACAATTGGGCCTAGCTTAATGGGCCTCAGGGGTACTCAACTAACGGGCTCTATTATCTATACCCTTGTCAATGGCCTTTCCAGGTTAAATACCGATTAGCAAATTGCTTATTGTAGTACGACGTATTGAGGTGGGATGAGATCACTTCCCTCAAGAATAACCTTTTTAGGTCAGAGATATCATCAACCTTCCATGAAGGTCCATCAAGGTTTACTCAGAGCAGCCACTTCCCCAAAAACTCAAAAAAGGACGGCTGTCTCATGATAGATGGTGATCGGGCACTTGTCGATGATATATGAGGCTAGCATGTATTCGTACAGTCTATGGTTCTTCACCCCATCTAGCCCACGATGCAAAAGAGGATGAGGCCAACTTTTCATGCAAGACGGACAGTGCACCATGTGTGCCATGGAAATTTGACGATCGAAACCTATATATACTGAAGACCATGACGTCAAGATCCTTTGAAGTCTTCCTCAAGCCCTTGAAGCTCTAGTCTATGTAGGTGATACCTTTGAGGTTACAGATGTAGTAGTTTTTTTTTCTAGAGACTTAGGTTTACCGAATGGTGTAAGATCACTGCAGAAAGGACTTTGTTAACTTTGTGTGATCACTCGTTTAATGGACCAAACATTATCTTTTTTGGGTTTGTAACTATGGATAGAAATAGGACAGAGCTTATGGTTTCTCCTGCAGCTATGCACACTTAAATGGAAAACCATGATATTATGACGAAAAAGATGTGTTAGGAAGTGAATATATATGCAAGCATATAAGGGTGATGCATCATATCAATACCATAGGCTACTACCATAAGATCTATGGATAGAGTTGTCCAACCATGACTCATCTGTATCGTGGGGCTTTTCAATATTAAGATAAATGGACCAAAGCATTAAGATATATCACATCACGATTGTTCCCTGGAGAGTAACTCACAACCAACCTACTATTCTATTGTCACTAAGATTTTGTGTGTGGCTATGTAGTCAGTCTCCACTCTCTCATTTTACCTTTATGAATCATTCGGGGTCTTGGGTACCTGACAAGACCTAGGACTGAGACAAAAGACTAGAGACAAATAGATGATCTTGATTACTATAATGCACAACAATCCCAGATCAATATATGCACATACCGCTGCAAGGCTAAGTCTCATCCGTGAACCCGTGAGGACTACTCACGTATGATTAGATCAACAATCATAAACATTGTATTGAAAATCCTTGATAGATGAATGGTATATAGTCTTACAATATTGTCAGTCGCGAATGAATCAATATTTCAAATAGATGGCTATGGAGATGATGATGACGATGAATGTTGTGGCGATGGCATCGGTGGCAGCAGCAGAGCTTCAAGGAATGGTGATGGAGATGTGCTTTCTATGGATGAATATGTGTTTTGGCGGCACTCTCTTTCTCTGATGACCTAGTGGCCCTCACAATAAATATTTTGTTTGATGGTGCAGAGCCACCAACATCTCATATGGCGGCTGCCACTGTAATGTTATAGCTAAAGCTCCTCCGACTTGGCTCAGAAGGCTGATTGATTTGGGACTAATCTGAGGTGTTGATTCTTCCTTAATTTTCTCAGATTCCGTCATTAAAATGCTCGTTTCCTGCATATAGTAAGATAACAAAGGTTTTGGCATATATATGCAATTATTAGCTAGTGATTTATGGCAGATCTGCATGTCTAGAGAGATAATCTCATCATAATTGTGAGTAATATTTTGTTTAAGTGAAGATAAAGATGAGTGTATTTTCCACTCATTAGTGGTAAAAACCTGAGATTCATGTAATCTCGATGAGTCCTATAGACTTGGTGAGACCACTGTTATAACATTGTTCTTGTGTTATATCCATCAATAAACTCTCAAAGGTAGTACATCTTGGTGCACTGCATGTTGGCCTGAGCGCAGCCTCAATAAACACCCTTTCAACCATCAGAGTTGTGATTTCTAAGGAATCATAAAATAATCCTTCATTACTTACATATCCATGTACCGTAGGGTCACAGTTCATCCTCATATAACATCGACAATAGGGATGACCATCGATGCTATAAATCACTTTGGGAGATTTAGCTTTATCTAGCTTTGGAAACACATCTAAGCAATGAAGAACATTTCAATAGTTGTGAGACCCTAGTAAACCAAATTAAAGCATGCCAAATCCAAGATCTTGCCTCCGCAATCATTATGGGTTCTTTACATGGCCTCTAAACATGCCATGCCATTTTCAGCAATTTTTTAACCCCAATTCGTACAATCTATACTCCCTATCATACCAAGAAAACCTCTTTGCTCCCCTATTGTGAGTAATCTTGCAGTATCTTCTTCATTTGGAGATCTTTATTGTTGGCCCCGAAAGACTTCACAAGTAGATATCACACACTTTTTGCAAGCCTCTAGATTAGCTTCTCAGGAACGGATGTATTTATCCGCACCATCAGCTTCTATTTCATAAGTTAGCATCCACGTTGTCGCAGTCATCTTCTACAAAGGATGCAACACAAGAGGTCAAGCATAATTTCTTGTGTGCTTAAAATAAGTATCATGCTCACACTTAAGTATGGCTCGAGCTATGCAATTGAACAAATTACAGTTCATTCTAAACTTGTACATAAAAAAGATGTAAACTAGGCATTTGAATGGCTCAGAAAAGTTTAGGCTCTATTTTGAACGAAAAGAGACATTTAGGACGAAAAGTGAACTTCAATGAAATTTTAAGGATGAAAAATGGACTTCCTACAACGTAGTTATCTCTTGGCTGTTTTTTTGTGTATGTGGATATAAACTTAACAAACACAACACAAAACACATCGACTAAGATTTTGCAAAGTTGCAGTCTACTGACAGGAATCTACAATCTACAGTGTTATCATCATATGAGTGAATTCCTTTTTATACCTTCTTGTTTGATATAAATTGATACACATGGCACCATTTGAATTAAAATATATAGCGTGAGGCTAGATCTTAATGCACAGCGGTGTGGTCTGACTTTCTGAAATCCACCCCACGATCTGATTCTGGTTACCCTCGATGATCATTGGATATAATTTTCGCTTGTGTACGAAAATCATTGGCGGTTACTCGATGACCACTTCCAAAATGTGATTTCGTTCCATTCGTTGAAGATGAGATATTTTATTATCGTACGCACCTAAACTGGAGCCTCCATTCCTCCATGATTCCCTCCGTAGCCATGTTACCCTTGCAGTCGTCGTCGTCGTCGGGTGCAACTGCAACTGGCGCCGACTCGTCGTTCTCACCTGATTCCGCCTGTTGGCCTGCCTATAAATGTCATTCCTCCCAGCCATTATCAGAACACAAACAGTAGTACAGCAAGTACACATATCGTACAAGTCTAAGGAGGTTCAGAGAACCGCAGTGCCAATATGGCTGGCGTCACCATCAATGGCGCCGTCGCGCTACTCGCACTCCTCTCCATGCTCGTCCCGTCCGTCCGTTCTGCAGTCGACTACAGCATCTCCGCCGCTAGAACCTACAACTCCGGCTGGCTCCCCGCCAAGGCCACCTGGTACGGCCAGCCCAACGGCGCCGGCCCCGACGACAATGGTACTTACAATCATATCATATGCAATGTCGTTCTTTCATCACGCAGCAATTCCAACTCGGTGGTAATAACAATGCTGATCGATCTACTGTTTGCAGGTGGTGCTTGCGGCTTCAAGAACGTGAACCAGTACCCCCTCTCCGCCATGACGTCCTGCGGCAACGAGCCCCTGTTCCAGGACGGCGCCGGCTGTGGCACTTGCTACCAGGTACTACTACCACGCATTGTGCCGACAGTGTCAGTTAAATTAGTTGATGCTGCTGATCATCTCTGATTAGTTTGGTCAAACTTAAACGGTGTGGCGATGTCGATCAATGTTAATAATTTGCAAGTAGGTACATCGGGAAGTTGACCATCTTTGTTGTGTTTCAGATACGATGCACGAGAGCCAACAACCCTTTCTGCTCCGGCCAGACTAAGACGGTCGTCATCACCGACATGAACTACTACCCCGTGGCCAAGTACCATTTCGACCTCAGTGGCACGGCGTTCGGCGCCCTGGCGATGCCGGGCCGGAACGACCAGCTCCGACACGCAGGCATCATCGACATGCAGTTCAGGAGGGTACCCTGCAACTTTCGAGGCATGAAGGTCAACTTCTACATCCTACGGGGCGCCAACCCCAACTATCTTCCTGTGCTGGTGCAGTATGCCAACCGAGATGGCACCGTGGTGAAGATGGACCTCATGCGTTCCACGAATGGCCGCCCCACCGGGCGCTGGGAGTCCATGTACCGCTCGTGGGGCTCCGTCTGGCGGTGCGACTCCTATGAAAGGTTGATGGGGCCGTTGTCCCTGCGTGTCACCAGCGAGTCCGGCAAGATGCTCGTGGCCAACAATGTTATCCCGGCTAACTGGAAGGGCGACACCAGCTACTCATCCAACATCCAGTTTTGATTCACTTCCACGGATTGAGGCAGAGTCAGCCTTTTCGGTGTCATGTGATCGATCCCTATTAACGACGGATGGAAGGATTTTAAGTTATTATGTAACTCCAAGCGTGTTGATTTTGCGCTAATTGTGTGTCTTCAAGACGTGTGTAATGTAAGAAACTAGGCAGGTGGATTAGTATCAATGTGACTGTGTGTATACGAAACATGTAAGGAACCAGGCCAGTGGAGTAGAGTATCAATGTGCATGTGAAACGACTTGAATTTGCGGAATATACTAGGTCGTATTATTTGGCATCGAGTGTGAGTATATTATATGGCTGAACAAAGTTTGGGGGAACGGAAGGGTTATAGACGCATCCGGCTCCTGGTTTTTTAAATGTGTTTTAAACATAGTTTAAAATATTATAAAGATCTGATATTTTTTTGTGTACGATCATTAGCAGTTTAATTTGTGGAAAACAATAAAAGTACAGCTTACATTCTATCAGTTAGTCGCACATTTTCAAAAAAAAAATTGTACTCCTCTGATCATTACCAAAAGGGGTGCTCGACGGGGTATCTAGACATATTATAGTGTTAGATACATCTATACTAGCGAAAAGTAATATGGATCATAGGGTACTATTGTGCAGCGAAAATTGGAAGAAAAAAAAAAGGCAAAACAAAAGAAGGAAACCATCGAACTGGGGGCTCCCAGAACCAGCCCAAAGGGAAAAATGGAGGCGCACGCCCCATGGCTTCAGGGCTACATGCCGCCCACTGCTGCACTGCAAAGCCAACATCCGTGTGGATGGACTTGTCAGCCCGTCCGTGTAGTCTCCATCAGGTTTTCTCCGATTAACCAAGCAATGTACAGTTTGACCAGATTTCCCTTAAAACAAGTATGTACGTTGCAATGACAGTGGCACCAAAAAAACGAAGCGTTGATAGTATAAAGAAAAGAACCGCCCACCAACACGACAATTTTGATGCCTGGATTTATGTGTTGAAACTTGTTTTACATGCACATATAATAGGGGTCAATGGAAAATAGTGTGCGACAACAATGAGCATAGTACGACGACTTGGATGGATCTGACCGAGCCACATTGACTGAAAATTCTGTCTAAACAAAAATAAGCACTTGACTGGATCAGGCTTATCCTGCCTCGATCGCCAAATCATCCACCAAGATTATACACACGGGCAAATATATCGTAGCTACACTCGCTTGCGACCACGTAGCATACAGCCAATCATTTGTACATTTCACCTCTTCACTGGAAACCTGCAGGTTTTCAATTAGCGTTAATAAAGAACATAGGAAAAAGAATATGAACACAGAGCATGATGAAAATATATAACTTGTGTGATGGAATTACCACAACAATTAATATTCTTGAACTGTTTTAACGCTAACATTTTTTTACAATCTGACAATAATAAACAAGTCAATTCTAAGACACGATTGCCAAAGCCTGATTTCAAAATACAGTTTATAGTTTCTTGGAAGTAGCATAAAAGAAGATTTAAGACGAAACCTAGGTGAAGCAAGGTTTCCAGTTGGTTCAGTATACTTAAGGATTTGTTAGCTCCCTGAACTCCCTAAAATCCGCATTGATTTGTACAGTCAGTTGTCGGTTCTGAGTGTGTGCCCCAATATAACATGCTGACAGACATGATTTGCTGACTATCAGTGACAGCCTCGCCAAACTGATCCTGAATAGTCGGTGAGTATGCTTCCCTGCAGTGGCCCCAAGCAGCCACAGATCACTGATCACATGGTAGGTGCATGTGCATGTGCTGCCTTCGATTCAAGGACCTTCCTGCATGTTGTTCCTCACAGAAACTGCAAGTCTTGGAGGCGTTTGATAATGGATGGGAGATAGGATGAGGATCAAAAGCAGGTGGGAGATGGCAAAATGAGAAAGACAGTAAAGTAGCCACAGCTAGAACAAGAAAAGAAAGCTCTCACGAGGCGAGGGGTTATAGTTCTGGCAGAACATCACAACTGGACAGAGCAAATTGCGATGAGACTAGCAAACCAACTCAAAATGCAATATCGACTGGATAGATCACATTAGCACGTTGCCTCCCAGTGAGACTCAGAGAAGGAGTCAGCTAGGGAAGTTCATGAAGGGGGCGACTGGAATTAGGAAAGATGAGTTAAAAATAGGATTAGGACAGGTAATTCGGAACAGTACGGATTAGGAAAGTATAACGCCTTGGGTGTCAAGTTAGGAGGTACTCCCTCCGTTCCAAATTAATTGACTCGGTTTTGTCTAGATTTGCACTAGATTTAGTGTAAATCACGATAAAATTAAGTCAATTAATTTGGAACGGAAGGAGTATTATATATGCATTGGTCATGTAAGTTATTGCATCAAGCAAGAACAATCAATCCAATCCCTCCCTGGTTATTCTCTCCTCAACCTATGTCTACCTTATCCCTCACAGCCACACACTCTAGCTACATTCCACGGTAGTTATCCCGTTTTGGACCTAAGTCCACAACACAAGAATGGTGAAGATAAATATTTTGCTGAACCAGGGTCCAGCTGGACCACCAGACAAACATCTTCAGACTCAGAAATGCAAGTATAACATAATACATAAACCAATCCAATGTCCTAAAACTGAGGTTAACATTTGTTTTCATTGTTAAACGATATGATTTGACAAGTTTGTAGATATATGTCTACATGTCCTGATTGCGCGAACTCTTTTTCATTTGTGCAGCTGAACCCAAAATCAAAAGGACCTCTCAATGTTGAAAAACCTACGACCTTATGAACACGGATTGGATTCCACAGGGTTGATCTGCTAGCAAACTCTTCATGGGGCTGTTGCCAACAATACTTCCTCCACTCTCAAAGAGATACCACCAGAGAATGCCAGTTCACATTTTAGTACTTTGACTACCAAACTAGATGCAAAATGTTTGGTTCATACTTGAAAGATTAGTTTTCCCATTAAAAGCACTTCTAAGTTCTAAATTATTGCACTTTTATTAAATTTTGCTATCATTTATGGAGAGAAACGTGCGGTCATGGGAGTTCATTGAGTTAAATTTTGCTATCATTTATGGAGAGAAACGCGTGGTCATGGGAGTTCATTGAGGAGAACGTCAAAGCCCCTTTAGTAACATAGGTTCTAGAGCATACATATCGCCCTAAGATTTCTATTCTTTTCCCTTCCAAAAAAGGGCTTTAACAATTAAGACCCGCAAAAACTCAAATAAACAAAATCACATGGGTATCTATTGTTGTACATAATATGGGCCCTATCAATAAAGACAGGTCCACCAAATTATAGTGAATATTACATGGTCTAATCTTTTATGGTGCATAATATACAGTTAGGTATTGACTGCATCTACACAGACAAGATTAAGATATGTGACAAAAAGATTTAGATCAATTCAACTACCAGACTCAGCAAGTAGTTAATGAGAGACCATTATAGAAATACCAAACGCATGATAAATCAATGACCTGATCACAATGCCATTTCAGCTTGCAGTGCAGCAAGCTCATCCTCCTCAGCTGATACTTTCTGTGGAGCAGGGCGAACTGGTTGCCTGCTATCTGGGACCTGCACTGGACGATACGGTGTAGGTGCAAGAGGCTCCAGTAGTTGAGATTCCAACTCTGCTCCCTCCAATTCTTCCAGCTCCGCTTCCAGTTCATCCTATAAAAATTTCAGTGTAGTCGGTATAAAGTGCATTCAAGGTGAAGAAAGTCTAAACCCCAAGATTATAAATACTAAATGTTTAGTGACTTACCTCGTCAAAATCAGCAGATGCTCCAATAGGAGCTGACAAAGCATCTTGTATTTGTTTCATGTTTTCAGTCTGTTCGTTAATTTCGTCCATAGTCTTATCGACATCATCGATATTCCTGCAGCGACAAGGAAAATAGTCTTGTTGAAACTTCAATCCAAGTAATATTAGCGGGGCAAATCTGAAAATAAAATAAACTGGTGACACTCACGTTGCTTTTTGCATTGCTTTCATAGCTTTAGCTCCAGTCCTCAATGCATCAACAGTCTCTGTCGTAGCTTTGGCAGCTTCTAACATGATCATCTACATAACAAGATCGAAATTGTAAAGATACATGGCATGCAACAAAATGAAAATATATGCAAAGTCGGAACTAGGAGGCTACCTGATCATGAATCCTCAACTGAAAATTCCCAAGCTGCTCAATTTGCTGCTCAAACATTTTTTTCCTCTTCAATGCCGCGATAGCAGCTGATGAAAAACAGTGATTCAATTAATACATAATTGTGCAGTTCTGTATTACTACATTCTGCATTAGGTAAAAGGAAAGCCATATGATGTTCTAAGGTAAGATTTGCTCAACTGAAAAGAAACAGTGGACAGAATTAAAATAATCAAGTTGCATTTAACTAATCATCAGGGCTTTAAGTACCATTATGGTCTCAAGATTGCTTGCCGTATAACATTATGCAATGAGAACATCGGCAAATATGTTTCAGATTCAAACATAATTGTTGATCCAGTGCCCCAAGCACCAAAGAGAAACAGAGCAGAATAGATGCAAAAATAGGATGAATGTTTTCTAAGTTGGCTGTGCGGCTGTGTGTACAAGAATTTGATTCACATTTCAGTCGTTACTTTGGGAAATCCATAGTGAAAAAACAAGGAGGCGGAGGAGGGGGGTATGGTGATTAACAGTACCTCTTTTATTCTTTGCTTTTGAGAACTCCTTGGCCTTCTCAAGCTCAAAAGCTGCTTTTTTCTCTAACACTTTCTCTTTCTTCTCCAGCATATCAAGAGTCTAAATACATAAAAGAAAGATTCAGAACTTGTAATGTTTCATAGAACAGATACAAGAAAGTGCCAAAATCTGTAAATGGAGGATAATTGTTTTCTTCCACGGCTCTTAGCCACTTAAGGAGGGTGGAAGAAAAAGAATTTAACTTAGAAATCTGACTAACAAAAGAGAATTCGTACGCACTAATGTGTGCATTCAACATCATAATGATACAAACCAACTATATCGACGCAACGAGGAGCAGAAGAGAGGCATCTCACACAAGCAGCAGCAGATATAAGAAAACTAAGAACAGAAGGAAGAGATGTCAGCAGCACACCTCATTTAACTTGTCCAAAGTGGCCAAGGCGCCGGCATTGGCCTCCTCCTTGGGCTTCCCGAATAACCTGTTAAACATTGTGGCACCTCCGATACGGACTAGAAACCTGTGACGGGGGCAGGTAAGAGGAATCTTCATTCACCGGACAAGTTAAAGGAAAACAGAAGCTCTATATATCTATATCTATCTAGTAGAGCGTGAGCAGCCGAGAACAGATAAATATGACGATCCTAGATGTCAAAATCGCCACTAGAACCATCCAGCGTAAACCCACGGGGTGGGAAATTACTTGGACGCAGAGCGCCGGTATTTCTATTATAAGAAAAAACGAACGAGTAGAGCTATGAGCGGTGATTCTGCGACTACAATCGTGATCGGCACAACAAAACCGAAAGCGGCTCGCCCGACGACCACGATCCGGCGAGAGACCGGCCGCCTGCGGCCTGCCCAGCCGCGATGAACTGGCGCGAAGGGAGAGATCGACGGGCGCCGAACCAGGAGGGCGGCTGCGGATCTAGCGAGAGGTGCGGGAGCGGGCGCTTACCGGGGATTCGGCGGCGGGGGCGGCGGAGGGGTCGAGGTTGGGGGGCCGCCGATCCGGGAGGGGTCTGGCTGGCTGGCGTCCCGGTGGATTGGTTGCGGGTGCGAGGGGATGGGTTGGGATTCTGTCTAGGTTTCTGCCTTTCTGGTTGGGGGAGAGGAAGGAAGGAAGGAGGGTGGAAAAAGTAAACAAGGAGTCCAGTTGGAGGCCACGCGTGCACCACACGGAGAGGTGAGAAAGACTACGAGGCTAAGCAAACCAAACGATTACTGATCGTTTTTTAAAAATAAAAAAATACTAGACAACAGTGGAGAGATTGTGCTGGTAATCTGGTATGTATTTCGGTTTCGCCAATTTGGGCAGCGTGGGTCGGCCCGTCTGATCGTGATCTGCCGATCTGGACAAGCCGTGATAATTTGGCATTTTAGTCTCTAAATTTTTATCAAAATAACCTGTGGTTCTATTATAGAGACATATTTATTATATTAAAATTTATATTTAGCCTCTTGCTTTTTATAAAAAATCAACCCATGGTCCCAACCTTACCATTCGACGGGTACATTTATGTCAACAAGTATTACAACAAAATATTGTAACCACGCGTATAAACAATATATTATATTACAACAAACATATCCTAACATTTTGAAAGAGTAAAATGTTACAAATTAGTTGAAAATACTACTCTCTTCGATCAAAAATAAGTGTCGATGTCTTAGCACAAACTTTATACTAAGCTAGTACAAAATTACCGACAGTTATTTCCGATGAGAGGGAGTACTATTTTTTCGTAGATTGATTTACAATAAGAATTAATCAACTACTTGAACAAAAAAAATACACCTAATACAACAAGAATCATGTGTTTGTGACGATGAAAAAGTGTAAAAACATTATTTCCTACCTAAATGATTGGCAACAAAAATCACCAACTATTATATAAAAAACACAAACAACTACAACAAAAATAAATACATCTTTACAACATTTCAGAACATCATCGAAAAAATATGAGAACATGAAACTTGTAGCAAACCTCTGCAACATCTTCAGTATGCTATTCAAACAAAATTAGTACGAGTTTGTTATATATTCAAAAAGGTTGTCCATGGCAGACCGGATCTAGATAAAAAATATTGTAACATCTCGTATATGCTTTCGCTACAAAAAAATCTTACATATTTGTTACAAAAATAACTAATTTATATAACATCGAATAAAAAATAAGGGAAAACTTGTCCATGGCGGACCAGATCTCGCCAATTCGGCATCGTAGACCATGAATCCGACTCGTCGGAGCCCATCGGCGCTGGAGAAGACGACCCTGATTCTATTCAACTGGTTGTTCATCTCTTTTAGGCTCGAAAAACCCTCCGCTTTGAAGCTTTTATGGCCATAGTCATTGATGAGCTTGAAGGCTGCCATGAGGAAGAAGGGGAAGGAGGAAAGGAGCTGGAGGTAGGAGGGAGGCCGGTGGCGCAGCTTGGGCGATGCGAAGCATGAGCGTGGGCGAGCGAGTTTGGGGCAGGGAGGCAAATGAGCGAGGCAGGGACGACCGATCTTCCCCCAGATCGGTCGCCTGATGGGAAGCGTTTTCCTTCTTATTAGGCATTGGAGCTCGGTTAAACTCCTTAGCCATCGCCATGGTGATGCGGAGATTCACGTTGGTCACTGCATCATAATAATGCTTGTGATTTGATCAGGACCCAAATTGTATCATGGTTGTAACTTAATTTTGTTTAGTTGTACTACTGTTGCAATTGAATTTTCTTCGGTTGCCCACCGGTTGTAATTGAATATTTTTTATCTTAAACTGGATTTTTTTTCAGCCGTATAATTTTCACTTTCACTATAATTACTCCCTCCATTTAGAAATATAAGATGTTTTAGCTTTGTGAAGTGAGTGTATCTAGACATCTTTTAGTACACTCACTGAATCTATACACTAAAAGATGTCTAGATACACTCACTTCACAAAGCTAAAACATCTTATATTTCCGAACGGAGGGAGTACAACTGAAAATTTCTTTTTAAATGTGGCTTATAGTCATTTGAAGGAGGATCAAACTCGAATGAGGCAAACCCTATTTTTTAAGGGAGGGGGTGACCATATTTGATCTGGTAGGTGCATCGACAAAGGTCAGCCTGCATCCGGATAAAAATAGCAGTGGTGGGAATATACCGGGTGATTCTTATGGAAAGGGATGACCTCAGGGTACAGTACACTATCATATTTGAGTGCTAACCCTTTGTATCGAGTCAACTCAAGACACTATTAAATGATCTATTTTAGGTTAACTCTAAATGACGTTGTGCCCTTAAATAATCAATCATGTTTGGACCAAGTAGATATAAAATATTCACTGCAATTTATATAGTGTATATATAGTTAAGTGAACAATGTACCGACTGTTTCCACAATATCGTGGACAACCAAGTAAAGGTTTGACCTTACAAAATTGTGTTCCAGGTTGGTCCCACTTATTGGGATTTTATGCATGTGTGCTAACTGGCAGGAAATAATGGTGAAGTATGCTTTCTCTAGCTCCATTTTTGCTCACAGGAGTATACATGCAGAACCTTGCTTCAAATTCCGGAGCAGGCACAGAATGCGCAACATGGTGTGCTTTGCTCCAACATCTGAGCTAGTGGTGCTACGCCAAGATAAGTCATAGAAGAATATTAGAGTAAAAACCAGCAGGGTAAACATCTTATCATACCAGACATATATAAAATTGTAACAGAACTTTTCTGCATTGCAAATCTATTGCTATATTAGCATTTCACATTGGGCAACAAAATCAGGCCATCTAAATACAAGCAAGACATATGGAAGCAAAGCAAACATAAAACAAAAGATAAACAAGAAGTTTCTAAACTGAAAGATGCTATGTACCGTGTCAAGAATGAGCTTCCTGAACTAGACAAACTTGCTTAAAAAGAATTAATTACACCAACACAAGATCAAATAAAAGAAATCATCGCGGCGCCGTCGCCAGGCCATTCTCAGGATCCAGCAAGGACTGCACTCTTCCACAATGGACAATGGTATCAAATGAACACCAAAACTACAGATTAGAGAAGCTGATGCCTGAGCTGCTGGTTTTCCCTTCTCAGTTGCTGCACTTCCTTCGTCAGGCCTTCCAGCTTCTCCAGGACCAAGTTCATAACGCCAGACGTTTCCATCTGCTTGTTGCAGAAAGGCTCATTATGTTAAATACATGCATAACAGAAAAGATGAAGCACTAAAATCACAGACTAGGTATAAAAAAATGAGACAGCTGAAGCTGAACATGTGATAGCTGCTGAAGCACAAGTTCAGACAAGGCACCCTGATCGTGGTAGCTAAACAATACTATCAAATACTCCCGCCGATCAGAAATACGACACTTATTTCCGATCGGAGGGAGTAAAATATTCCATGCCATGAGCTGACTTTACCTGGCAGTAACAATTGTGTCAAACGAGCATAAGCATCAAAGAACAGCAAGCTGTATTTTTTTTAAGCAGCTGTGCCCAGTGTTCTCCAACCTATAAGTTATAAGACACCCCTCACCACTGCTTTTATCTATCCTTAGTTCCTTACAAACATGCTTCCTCACAAAAAATTTCTCCGTTAACTATCTCTGTTTACAGTTCAGAGAGATAATCATAGTCGTGCAGTTTAGTCCTAATGCAACTGGTAGTACGACAAACGCCAGTGAGCTTATCACTCACATAGCATAAATGAGTCTGGACAAGTGGACATGGTAAGGACCTGGCCTCTTGCCACCAGCTGGCCGAGTTTCTACATAAACGATATTGTTTAGTTGCTTAGGTCAAGAAGGGTCAATGTTATACCAGCAACTCTAGGTAAACTATATCCAAACTCCAAATATTAATCCTTTAAGTATCATCAAGTGGGTAAGATCCTGTTTGGCTGACTACATATAAAGAATTTTGAGATAATAACAAGAGCTGCAAGTGTTTGCGAAGTTCTCATGTCGAGTACTGATGCTTTGAATTGCATTGACCAGTAGTTGATGGTGATGATGATAGATGGGCTAAGACACGTAGATATCACGAGCCTGTGCCATTAGAAGGTGTGCAAGAGCAGCAGATATCCAAATAAAGATACTTAACTTATTAACTTCATAGTTGAGATTAGTTTCCTTTAAACTAGAGACTGGGTTAAGATTGATTTCCTTTTGAATTAATAATATCACTTCTGTTTATATTATATTTGGTTGTCAGAGCCAGCTGAGTATAAAGGAGACTAGGCGCATCTTCCTTATTAATCAAAGAATAATCACAGTCCGCAGTCTTTAGACCTTCCCGAACAAGGCCTCAGAGATAACACTTCGGTCTTCGCCCATTTTCAAAGGTACATATATATAGTAACTAGTCTTCTGTGACCTTGCATGGTCCCTAGAGCTATTAGAGTTCACATGCTAGCCTGCTTATCATTGGTTTCCAATGGCAGTATATACCACACAACGTAGCAAATGATATTTTCTGGCAACTCAACCATAACAACAGACATATAGATGCAGGTGCTTGCAATGGACAACAAGAAAGAACAAGGCCACAAAGAAATTACATGAAAAGAACCTAGAATTTTCTTACCTCCTGCATGTGAAACTGTCTTAGAAGTTCAATGTGGAGATTTCTCACATCCTCGTGTATAGACTTGTGAACAGATCCTAGAGACTCCTCGAGCATGCGCTGAACATATTGAAGGGAGAAGGAAGAAGCTCCCTGTTGATCAGCTGACAAACCTGAAGTTGGCAATTGCGGTGGCACTACCCCCTAATAAAATTGCGTATGGCCAGTCCATTAGTAAACAGTGGCATTCACATTATAAGTCAAACAATTAACAAGTAACTCTTACATTGCTTGCTAGAAGGCTTCCAGATGACGAGGTTGCTGGTGCCTCTTGTCTTGATAACAGACTAGAGAGCAGTTCATCTTTTGTTTCTGCTCCAGTCTTCTTTGATTTTGGGGAACCAAATGCTGAAGCTAATCCTTCACTAAAAACAGAGGATGAGCTCAATCTATCAGTAAAAGTTGACGGTTTCCATGGGGAATTGGATTGTGCTGCTCCCGGCAAATCAGATTTCACCGATGGTACAGCCTTGGACACAAAAGATGAGGAAACTGAGCTCGGTAGGCTAGCAGACGATGTCTCTAGGGAAGACTGCACATTGCTCAAGATGCCCTTGTTTTGTAAGTTCATTAAAATATTACTTGTCAGAGAACCTTTCACTGAGAGACTGGTAGACGAAGCTGAATCTTGTAAACCTGCAAACGCCAAGCTTCCAGTTTGAAAGGCCGATTGCCCAAAGCGTGAGATTTGTTGACGATGTGTTAGCCTGTCTGGCAATGCATTTCCAGTTGATGATTCCGGCGAAGAGATAGATGGCTCACTCTTCCATGATGGCATGGGTGTAGTACTTGCAGATGAGGCGCCATCCTGCAGAAAAGAAGTGAAGGCTTGATTGGTCATCCTGCCATGACAGAGACAGATGCCCTGTCAAATAAATAATATGTAGGTTTTCCTACAATAAACCAAAATAAATCAAGAAACCTGTCTAGAAATGGAATTAGACCTCCAATCCGAGATTGGATGTGGTTCATTGTTCCCTTCCATATACTGGAACTTCCTAGTTGTTAACACCTTCTTCTCTCCAGATTTATCATCCTTTTTTGTTTCATCACTCCCATGTTCATCCCACCAGCTGTTGCTGGATGGTGTGAAAGGCTGGACATCAACAAGTGGAGAAAATACATCCATATCATCCTTCATATTGAAGTTACCACGAGGAGCCTGTAGCTTTGATAATGGTCCACCAGACAATGGACGGGCCCTATATGGAGTTTCCTCTGCAGTAGAAGAGTTTGAAGTAGAAAGAAATCCACTTGTGTTCCCTGTCAAGGAAGAGCGAAGTCCCGAAATGCCCGCTCCAGATGAAAATGTTGAAGGTGTTGTCGAAGGCAAAGGATCTGGCATGAGAATAGAATCTTCACTAGTTCCCCCCAGAAGGGCAACTTCCGAAGAACTGTTCTCCTTAACAATGACAGGCTTCGACCTTTGCCAGCATAAACTTGTCACAGCCTGACAAACAATGTAGATCCGAAAATATTTAAGAACTCGGAAAAGCAGATATAAGATAATTTGCTAGACAGGTTTTGCATCAAAGAGACCATGTCTGCTCTTCTCCTGTTTATAGGAAGTTATCAGGTTGACACAATAACGACTCTGTGAAGTGCACAAAAATCTGTACTAACAATAGCTCGTTGCAAAATATATGAATATCACTATTATCCCCAACATTGAGTAAACAAGAACAAATTGTGAATTAATTCGCAAACCATGTTTTACAGATTTAGATACAAGATGAGAGTTAGAAATAACATTTAAGCATGGAACAGTTGCCAGAAAGACTAAACCTGTTTCACCAAAAATAGGCTAACCTGTTTCACCAAAAAAAGTTGGGTTCAATTTAAGTTTAGTATTCAATTTCACCAGCAACAATTCCACATCCCTCAACAAAATGCAGTTCCATCTCCTCGTGCAGGTTTCAGTTTTTAAAGGAAAGGACCATTTATTCTCGGCATACAGTGCAATATAGTGGGATTTAGATTGGCTAGTAATGTAATGCTGAAACTGAAAATACATAATGTTATAACAAGAGGCAGAGCTTCTGTCAATCATCCATGCTGAACTACTGGACGTATTGAATAGTGGTAGTTCAAATACTTTAACATATAAGTAGAAGTGTTGAACCAATATGTAACATATTTACTATGCAAGCCACCAGAGAACAGAATTATTTGAAGATAAAAACAATTTGCAGACACTAACGAGGTAAAAGAAAGATGTAAGGTTCCCCACCTCTGAGCTATTGTATGCACGCAGAATTGTCAATGGCTGGGGTTTCCCCCGAACATCATAAAATACCACACGCCCACTATTTGTGCCGGCTGCCAATATGGTGCCATCATCATTGTATGCCAATGATGAGAAAGGGGCATCATGAGGAATAGTGTGTGTTACTCTTCTTGATCCAGAATCGAGTGTGTACAGCTTCTTGTCCAGGCCAACTGTAGCAATTATCTACAAGAATAAAATATGATAACCATTATTTTGGCAAGTAAAAATCAAACATAAAACAGCACGTGCAATACTGAAATAAACCTTGTCACTGGAGGGTGAAATACAAACACCGCTTGTGGGTGCAGAATGTTGCTTCAGCCATGAGACCTGCACAATGCATTGGTCAATACAAGAATAGCATTGAAGAAAGCACAATGATAAAGCTGACCAGCACATCAAGTGATAGATAGCAAGGACGGTTCACATAACTGATCTCATTTTGAATATTAATCATGTGAAGCAGCAATTGTAGAAGTAGATTAAAAGTTCTCTCTCCACTATTTTAACATACTTTCAACTGCTAGCAACATAGGATAAACCACTTTCAAATATCTCAAATCACTCAGATTAAATAATCCACTTGGTCAAGTATTTTTCTAATGTCAATAACAATAGTGAATTTTCATCTCAGCATTGCTAAATACTACAAAAATACTTAGTGTATCTGCATTTGTTATGTTCAAATCTAAGTTGTCAAACTTGAAACTTCAAATGAAACTTATATCAAAAGTTCTCCCAATAAAAAAAGGAATCTCAGTGAAGATGACACATCAAGCATAGGTTTCCTATCAAAATCATCAACGCACAATCACACATGGACATACTGTTAGGCAAGCTGAGGATGGAATGTACATTCATTGTTCTTAAAATAGGATAATTCTAAGTGGAAGAAAGAAAAATAATTTATAATGCACATTGCCAGCAGCATAAATGCAAAGTTTAAAGGGCTACTGAAGCTCAAAACTTTCCTTTTCACCTATACAATTTGCTTATTGTCAATGTTTCGTTTTACTTTGGAATTAAATTTAACAAAATGGCATAACTCATGTCATAAAGTGAACGCTAGAGTAACAAGTTCCCAGTAAATATTGGTACCTTTGGAGTCCTGGCAGTTGTATCCCAAAGATGCACAGAACCATCATCTCCTGCTGTTGCCAATATATGCCTACTACTACGTGAATAATCAAGCACTCTCAAAACCTGGCCTTGCAGAAAAAATACAATAGAACTAATGAAGTCAGAAGCAAAATTTGCAGAATTCCAGTAAATTTATAACCTACAGTGAGGCACTGTCATTTACAAAAAAAATACAAAACAATCAATTTACCTGTCCATTTGGATCACTAAGTTCAGCAGCACGTGCTCCAGAAGCAAGATTGTGAAGAATCAGATCACCTTTCATGCTGATTGATGCCAAATGTTCATCTTTGCAGTTGTACAATACACCAGTAATGGTGTCAGTGTGACCACTTAGCCATTTGATGCATCTCTTCCGCTGCAAATCCCATATCCTAACAATATGGCCACTCCCACCAGAACAAAGATATCGAGAACCTTTATTGCTAAAACTAATGGAATATATAGATTCCTGCCAAGAAAATCCAATTTGCCATGTTCAGCAACAACTTACAAATAGGAAATAAATATTCAAGATGTTTGTCAGCCCATTGTCTAGTTGTCTAGTAGTAGTATAAAGCAGCTGGTACATGTCATGGTGTATGTGAAATTAGTGAAAGCCCATTGCCATTTGTTCAAGTTAGAGAGATCTTCCTCAGAGCAAAATAAGCCATTTTTGCGAAGAGGCAAAAAGGTTTAAAGAAGCAACTGGCTTTTAAATTTATCTTACGGGTATAATACACAGAAACGAGACGATAAAAGTAGGGGATTTGAAATTTATGACAGTCATCAGTCCCTCCTGAAATTCTAATTGTGCTATCGATTTTTGGCTAATTATGAAAATGACTCTTGCCCCAGTTTTTTTAATACTTATGCCATCGCCCTCACTTTTTGGCCGTTGCCATCCCAACTTCAGTGTATCTCCACATGCCATGTTTCTCTGTTCCTACTGAACTAGCCGTCTCTCTCCACATGACAAGGCCTTCAACTCCTCACGTTTACTCTCAATGACACCATGGTCCCACCTGCGGCTTAATTTTCGTTCTCCCAATTATCGCTGTCTCTCCCGTGCCACTTCTGCCCCTTCTGTCCCATCTCCGATCTCGAGCTGCGGAATTCTCCATGAGGTTGCGTATCACTGCCGAAACATGGGTGTTGTATAGCATCTATGATTCTGTGAAGCTGGCTTCGAACTTGCCTGAGGACTGCACCAGAGGCGTGCGTATTGCGGCCAGGATGGTGGCATCAAGGATTTGGAACCTGCAGACCGACATCATAACTTCCTGCTCGTCGGGCCAACAGTTGTGCCTTCACGGGAAGGTATTGCTCGGCTGCAACGTCGACAACAACACCATCTGCCCCAACCTCGAGCTGCTCCGTGAAGGTACTCCTTGTCTGCGGGCAAATTGAGAAAGATTCAAAGATATTTAATTCTTAGGAGGCATGGTCTGGGCTTGTCTGAGCTGCTCAAAGTTTTCTACTTTTGCTTCCAGTCTTCCACACACATAGGGTTTCTTGGATCTCCCCCTCGAAGAAGGGAACAGAACTGAAGCAGAGATAGTTCAGTAGGAACATCATCAGAGAAACATGGCACGGAAGTGAGTGAAGAATAAGATGAAGCTGTGGGACCATGGCGTCAGTAAAAAGTGCCTGAGATAGAGAAGACCTTTCAATGCGGAGTGAGGGCTATTTCGATCATTTCACACTGGACTAACTGAAGTTTAGATGGTAGCGGCCAAAAACGAAGGGCAACAGCAAAATCATAACTATCTGGTGGAAGAATTAAGCAAAAAAGAAATGGCACAATCAGTACAGTGGCATAAATTTCCCTAAAAAGTATCAGTGTAAGTCTGGTTGTTGCGTTGCTGCAAGAGGAATCAATATTAGGTACACCGTTTAGTTGTGTTAACAAACTACTCATTGAAGCAAAGACAAGATACCAATACAACAACATTAATGGCCAGGGAACTGAAACTGCAGGCCTGACATACAAATGGATAGCAAACAAAACTGGAACTAGTACACAAGATACCAATAAAAAGGACAAACCCAGTGCATAGAAGCCCCCAAACAAGGTGGGGTCTGG
Source organism: Dactylis glomerata (assembly GCA_007115705.1). Taxonomy (NCBI): domain Eukaryota; kingdom Viridiplantae; phylum Streptophyta; class Magnoliopsida; order Poales; family Poaceae; genus Dactylis; species Dactylis glomerata. Next base: position 68,233 of record QXEO01002080.1, on the reverse strand, counting down.
GCAGGGATTATAGGAACCTAGTCTTACCCCTGCAAAGTGCAATGCAGAGAGGCTGGTTCGAACCCAGGACCTCTTGGCACAAGTGGGGATGACTTCACCACTGCGCCGGGCTTACCCTCTACAAGCTACCAATAAAATGTTGCAAAAATGGCTACCACGCATGTCTGACAGGTAAAAGACGTGATCATAAGATCATAAGAATGCACTGTTACCTCTATGTCATCCCCACGATCAACAGTTGATGTAGGTAGATGTCCTACATTTTGACCCTTTTTATGCCATAATGAGATCTTCTTATCATCCCCAGCACTTGCTACAATAAGATCTGCAGGTTTAATAGAGAAATGAGTTGGGAGTTATTACTTCAGTAGCATCATTATGCAATTAGATTATGGAACCATCTTCTTGTAAGAAAACCTTAGTTCAGAAAAAACATAGTTGACACTCAAAGAGTGACTTAGCAGACACTGCACTTAAAAAAATATAAAAACACATGAACATCGCCATCATTTTTTAATAGATCTCCTGTTTTCCCACTAATATGCATTATGTATACTTCAGTTTGATTTTAATGCAACACCAAAATAATAATAGAGAAGGGCCACTGCCTCTTGCCAACCTCATGTGGAACATAAAAAATAAATAACATTGTTCATGGAAAGAAGGGAAGTTAACCTTTTAGTTTGATTTCTCAAGGTTGTACTACTTTTTTTGCTACACTCAAGGTTGTACCACAAGTAAGGCCACATGATTTAAAAAGATTATAACTTGCCAAATCAACATGGTAAGGAGTAGTTTTCCTAAGGAACAGATAATACACTATTTCGAGCACATAGGAATTACAAGGAGCTATTATAAGAATTGCATTGCTAAGGAACCAGCAACTATGAACACAACCCAAATTCACGTGCATAGAAATGCAAAATGCAAGGTCTGGAGCAAGCGGAAGCGAAATGAAACTGCAGACTAGATCGTCACTAGAACAGAGAATAATGTTTTGTATAATTACTATAATCAAACATCAACAGGCAGCAGACAGAAACGGAACATGTATTCATGAGGTGCCGCAGTACTGATACTATTTCTTCGACTGTTGTTGTCTCTGAGCAAGCAGAGCTCAGAGCTCTTACAAGCTACAAAACCACTGTCGGCAAACAGCATACATCCATCCACAAATGTTGATAACTTCGAAAGACCTCCTGATTATCTCAGTTCCACACAGAGTCAGTAACTACTACATTTTGGTCCTACAATATCTAGGATGAGAAAATCAGCAGATAACTTGGTACCACCAAACAAATTGAGAACTCGGTGATAAAGCTAGAGGATGATTGCACATGACACCGTCTTGTACAAGTTAAAGTACAGTCTACGGGCAGAGCCCCACTCCCTAGCGGAACAGAATTCTGGAAATAAGGCTGCACATTCCGAAAACACAATCACAAACTGGCCGGGGTATCTGGTGGTCAGACACGAATGCAGCAAGCGACGAGCGACGTGAACTAAACACATGAGACAGCGAGGACCGGATCGAAGCTCTAGCTCGCGCACGGGGATCCTCGCCTACGTAAGCGACGCAGAGCAAGGGAATCGGGGAGATCTGAGAGCGGGGGCGGGGAGCTGGGGGAGGGGAGGGAGGTGGTGACTGACTGGTGTGGTTCCACTTGACGGCGTTGACGGGGTGCCCCGGCGCGGGGGCGTAGGCGAGGACGCAGGGGTCGCCGGACTCGACCGTGACGTCGAACAGCTTGACGGTGTCGCCGCCGCACGTCGCGAGCAGCGGCGCCGCCGGATCCACGAACCCCATCGGAGGATCCGGGCTGGATGGGAGACGGCGAATTTCGCTAGGGTTTGGTCTCGGGGCCGGCTCGCGCTGGGGTTTGGGTGTGTACGGCTGCGGCGGAGGAGGATGAAGAGGAGGAAGAGGGGAAGAAATTTGAAATTGAAAATGGTTTTTGTTGGGCTGAGCTGACTGAACCGGTTGGTGACGTCGGGGACGGGGGAAGGGGAGATCTGGCCGGCCGCTTGCTCGCTGGTGTGCATTCCAAGGTTCCCTGCCGGCTGCCGCGGTGGAGCCGGCCAGTTCCCTTCGCAATTTGAAATTGCATTTCGGCACGTCATTCGTTCTTCTTTTTTAGACAAATGACAAATCAGGCGACTTCGAGAAACATGTTTGAAATTATTTTGAAATTTGGCCCCTAAAGCCGGGTCCAAAGCTCTAGTCTCTTTGGGCGGTGCTGTAAGGACAACTTCAACGGCCTAGCGCATTTCGGATCTCATTCCGGTTCGATGCGGCCGGCGCGGAGGTCTTGGATCCCGGCCGTCACTGTTTCTCTTGTCGCTTTTTATGCCTCGAGACAGCTATGGAGGTTGCCGATGAGGTCTTGGAGGAAGCCCTCCATGTTGGTGACATTGGCGGCCGTGAGGTCTGTCGCCGCGAAGGCTAGCCCGCGGAGGTCGACGGCGGAAGCAGCCTCCAGGTAGACGGAGAGCATGCCAACAAAGTCGTCATAGACTGTCTAATTGTCCGTGGTGTCGGGGCTGACATCCTTGGCGACCGCAGAGCATGCCGACGTGATGACGAAGGAGGGGTTGCCCGCCGCAAGGCCAGCTCCGGCTGAGATGACGACCAGGAGGAGGAGAAAGGGCATACTCTACTTCGATTGCTAAGAGCATCTCCACTCCCCCCCCCCAACGGCGACCGGCGCAAGGTAGTTTGGGGGCGGTGCTGAATTCCGTATGGGGGCGACGGTTTCCCAGCCACGTCCCCCAAACGCTGCCCCAAAAGCCCAAAGCGGGCCAAAGAAGTAGACTTTCAGCCCAAAAAGTTCAAATTTTATCAATCCCACCGCGAGTTCGCATACTCGCCACAAAATATAGCCGCAATAAACGTGCATATTACAACACCGAGAAATCAAATGTCAAACATCTCCTCCACATCGTCGCCGCGCCCAGCGGTCGGTGCTGCGTCGTTTGGTGCCTCGGGTGGGTTCGGTGCTGGCGTCGTGGTTGAGGTCGTCGGAGGAGGAAGCCGCATCTCGACCAAGATGATGTCGCACTGCGCCTTGTGCCACGCCTTCACCTCGGTGCACATCGACGATGTATCGGTGGTCAAGAGCGCCAGGTCATCCTTCCTTTTGATCGCGGCGACATTGGTCTTGAGAAGGTCGACAACCGGCTCATCATCCTCCTCGTACTCGCCGCCTTCTTCTCCTCCATCCTCTTCTTTGTCGATGACGGTCTCGCATTCCTCCTGGGTGTACGCTGATACGTCTCAAACGTATCTATAATTTTTGATGCTCAATGCTTGTTTATGCACCATTTGTTTTGTGTTTTGCTATATTTTGTGGCGTTTTTATGCATTTTCCAGAACTAACCTATTAACGAGATGTCACAGTGCCAGTTCTGTGTTTTCTGTTGTATTTGTGTTTCAGAAAAGCTACACAGGAAATATTATCAGAATTGGACGAAACAAAAGCTGAAATTCCTATTTTCCCAACGCGAGACGGAGTCCAAAGCAGAGACGGATGGGGGCCAGGGGCCAGCCACACCATAGGGTGGCGCAGCCAGCCCCTAGCCCGCGCCACCAGGTGGTGGGGCCACCTGGCCCACCTCCTGATGCCGCCCTTCCGCCTATATATTCTCCTCGGCGAGGAAAACCTAAAGACCCGGTCAACTTTCCACGAAACATACTGCAAGCCGCCGCCGTCGTCGACACGAGATCGGAAGGGTCTAGAAGCTCTTCCTGGCACCTTGCCGGAGAGGGGAATCACCACCGGAGGCCTTCTTCATCACCATGCCTTCCTTCAGAGTGATGTGTGAGTAGTCTATATTGGACTACGGGTCCATAGCAGTAGCTAGATGGTTGTCATCTCCTCCATGTGCTTCATGTTTAGATCTTGTGAGCTGCTTATCATAATCAAGATCATCGTTGTGTAATTCTACATACTGTGTTTGTTGGGATCTGATGAATATTGATACTTTGTCAAGTTGATTTATGATTTATCATCTCTATGTTGTTTATGATCTTGCATGCTCTCCGTTACTAGTAGATATCTTGGCCGAGTAGATGCTAGTGACTCCAGGAGAGAGTATTTATGCTCGATAGTGGGTTCATGCCTCTAGTAATTTGGGGAAGTGACAGAAATCTCTAAGGTTGTAGATGTGTTGTTGCTACTAGGGAGAAAACAACAATCTTATGTTCAAGGATATTTATATTGTTTACATTACACACTTTGCTTAAGGCGATAATCTGTTGCTTGCAACTTAATACCCAACGGTTGCTCGGATGACATCCGGCGGGTGGATTATTAGTCATAGATGCAGTTGGATTACGGTCTATGTATTATGTTGTAATGCCCAAGTGAATCTCGTAGTGATCCCCATGACATTTGTATACTTGCTTTATTCTATCAATTGCCCAACTGTAATTTGTTTACCCAGCATGTTATTTATCTTATGGAGAGACACCACTAGTGAACTGTGGACCCCGGTCCATTCTTTTACATTGTTATTACCATTTACCATTTACTCGCTTTATTTACATTCTCGCAAACTATTATCTTTTACCACTCGATACGCTTAATCCTTTGTTTACAGCAAACAAGTGAGATTGACAACCTCACTGCAAGTTGGGGCAAAGTGCTTGGTTGTGTTGTGTGCAGGTTTCATATTGCTGTTGGTGCAAAGCTACGCCCCAGACGAGGCACCATATATAAATTGTCTGGAGTTGTCGTGAAGCTAGGGAGCATCAACCTTCGGAAGTTGGTTCTTTCTCCTACTGGTTCGATAAACCTTAGTTTCATACTGAGGATAGACTTGCTGCTGTGCTCATCATAACTTCCTCTTGGGGTTTCCAACTGGGCGGTCATCTACATGCCATCATACGCATCATCGGCCGTCGAGCCGTCGTTGATGATGTGGTGCATGGCATCGTCGCCCATTCCGACGAATAGACTACGGGCGTCATCATCGGTGACGCTGAAGTAGGCTGACAAGGAGGGCGACAGGCGTCCTTGCCCCGCGTGGCAGATGAGGACGCGATGATGGGCGGGTGAGGACCCGTTGAGGTTGATGCCGCCTGGCGGGAAGGTGTTCAGATCGTTGTTGAAGCCACCACGATGCGGGTCTGGCGGCATGAAAAAGGAGTTGGGGTTGAATCCGCCGTGTGGGTCGTCGTCCGGCTACTCGCCCCAAGAGGGAGACGGCGAGAACCTGGACAGGGGCATGTACGAATGCCCCTCTTGGAATGCCCCCGGAGAATAAGGTGACAAGCTCGTCGGAGAAGAGATGCTACCTTGGGTCCCGAAGACGCTGGGGCAGTGAGGTGGGCCGTAAGATGCAGCTGCCACAACTGCTTTCTTCATCTTTGCCGCTGCCTCCCGCTTGCGCCAGTCCTAGTTCATGATAGACCGCCGTGCGCAATCCGCCGCCCAGGCCATGTTTGACATCCTATCGGGCCGCTTTTTCCCCGCCCGCGGCTTCATGGTCGCCGGGGGGAGGCCTTCGCCGCCATTGCTCCTGAGGAGGACGAATTTCCTGGGTGGCATCGCGGCGGTGCGGTATGGCTCGAGCGGCGGCGGCGATGTGTCTGGCGGCTGGATTAGGGAGAAATGGCAGGAGAAATGCCTGGGACGCGGCTAGATGGGGGAGAAAATGGAGGGAAACTAGCCTTACCTCGCTGACATTTGTGGCCCATGAGATTTTCGCCTTGAGCCGGTGATGTCTACGCACGCTTCTATTCTTGTCGACAGTGTTGGGCCTCCAAGTGCAGAGGTTTGCAGAACAGCAGCAAGTTTCCCTTAAGTGAATCACCCAAGGTTTATCGAACTCACGGAGGTAGAGGTCAAAGATATCCCTCTCAAGCAACCCTGCAATTAAGATAAAAGAAGTCTCTTGTGTCCCCAACACACCCAATACACTTTTCAGGTGTATAGGTGCACTAGTTCGGCGAAGAGATAGTGAAATACAAGTAATATGGATGATTGTAAGTGGTAATTGCAATCTGAAATAAAAATGGCAGCAAGCAAACATGTAGCAGAACTGGTTGTAAATGGTGTTTCAATGCTTAGAAACAAGGCCTAGGGATCATACTTTCACTAGTGGACACTCTCAACAATGATATCATAATTGAACACATAAATATCTTTTCTTCCCTATGCTACTTTGAACTACTCTCCGGTTGAATAACGAACACCAATTCACTGTGCGGGGCTGTAAAAAGCACACTTTAAAGTTCGCATTCCCCATCTAAGTAACCCCACACTGTCACCTTGAGCGGCCTAGATGGTTCCAGACACACACCACAATTTCATAGAGACATCCAACTCAAATTATAACTCATGATAAGTATTACTGTAATCTTTAGCCTAAGAGCCACACACAGTGCACACACTATCACCTTCACACCATGGGACAAGGTGTCTCCGGAGATCACATTAATAAAATCACTTGAGTATTATAATAGATGAAGAGTAACATCTATTTATTCAACTAGATTGCAAAGCTCATGATCACATAAATATCACACCATGGGAGAGAGAGATAAACCACATAGCTACCGGTAGAGCCCTCAGCCTCGGGGGAGAACTACTCCCTCCTCATCATAGGAGTTAGCAGCGGCGATGATGATGGTGGTGGAGTCGATGAAGATGGCTCCGGGGGCAATTCCCCATCTCGGCAGGATACCAGAACAGATATTTCTATCCTCTAAAACTTGTCTTCGATGGCGGCAGCACTGCGGAATTTTTTGTCAATCAAGGCTTTCTCCTCTAGGGTTTTCACGTCGGGGGCAATATATAGGCGGAAGGGCGAGGTTGGTGGACGCCCGAGGGGCCCACACCATGTGGTGGCGCGACCAGAGGTGGGCCTGCACCATGGCATGGTGTGTCTGCCTCCCGGCTCATCTCCGTATCCCCTTTGGACTCCGTCTTCGTGTCAGAAAAATAGGAACTTTGGCTTTTGTTTCGTCCAATTCCGAGAATATTTCCTTTGGTAAAATCTAGAATAGAAAAACTGCAGAAAACAGGAACTGGCACTGTGGCATCTTGTTAATAGGTTAGTTCCAAAAAATGCATAAAAATGCCACAAAGTGTAAACAAAATATAAAGCAATTGGTGTAAAACAAGCATGGAGCATCAAAAATTATTAGATATGTTTGCAACGTATCAGCATCCCCAAGCTTAACTCCTGCTCTCCTTGAGTAGGTAAGTGATAACAAAAATAATTTTTGAGGTGACATGCAGCCAACACAATCTTGATCAAGTTAATTTAAAGCATTGCAAGCTGAGATCAAAGTACTCTAAACATAGGCATAAAAGATATAATTCTAACAATAGAACTTAGCAACCATGTTACAACATGAAAAGCAACACAAACAAAAGATCATGAATAATAATGCATCGAAAGTTACTTATTTGTTTTGAGCATAGAGAAAATATAGCAAAGTGGTATTCAGCTTGTCCTTCATGGAATAGCAAAACATAAATGCATAGGACACCTTCAAAGTTCAAAGGGTAACTAGATACAAATAATTTGAGAACAAGCAATACCAAAATCATGAATCAATCAATAATAAATTTTGGGACTATGCACATTATACTCAGAATGACAACTATACTCTCTTAATTGGTGCATAAGGATAGAATATGAAGACTCAACATAAAAGTAAAAGAAAGGCCCTTCGCAGAGGAAAGCAGGGATTAACAAGTTTTATAAAGCTTCCAAAAATTATGTTACTCATTAGCTTTGAGCTCTCGTTGCCCCTATCATAAGCATCTTGAATGGTTAAGGTTAATGTGAGGGCAAATATGAGTTATATGCTTGACAAATCACAAGTTGAAAACCTCATGCCCCTTGAATACGAGTACCTAAACCTCATTTTACTCAACTTAGGTCCCAAATAAGTTTTTGTCATTGTGAGCATATATGTATCATTCAGAACACCACACAGGGTACCTCCTGCCCCATGATATAGGAGTTTTCCCATACCAAAATGACAAGACAAACATACAATGAGCATCTCAGTAATCCTTTTATTTACTATGGGCATAGTTTTTTATTGAAGATGCTTCATAGAATGCTCACTATGGTACGCTTTATATTTCCACCATGAATGATGCATGGCTTGGGTTGGTGGACCAAGCGTTTCTCTAACACATATACAAACTCCATGAGCTTACAAGTTTACATCTTATTTCACACTGCTAGGCATCCATAAATAACAGAACATGATATCAACTAAATAGGAATAAGTGCAATGTTGCAAACATGCCCCGTGATAGCATGGTTGTGCTAACTCCCAACTCACAATTCGCAAGCATATAATCTTCATAAGATAGTCACAATGGTTCAAGTTTATTAAGTGCAAGAAAGTAAATGTGCCATCAAGTTTGTGAGAGCTTTACTAACTAATTTTCTCATAACAAGCATTTAATTTGGAAGATAGATAAAACATCATGAATGTACTTGGAATAGCAATAATGCTAATAGGTAGATATGATGGACACATTGGCAAACTTTGGTTTTTTTGGGAGTTGGATGCACGAGTAGAGCTCATACTCAGTACAAGTGAAGGCTAGCAAGAGACTGGGAGTGACCAACTAAGAGAGCAATAACGACCATAATCATGCATAGCGATAAAACATTATTAATCAAAGCATAAAATGATATTACAAGTCAAAAACTAAATGATCATAGAGGCTTGAGGTGGCTTGTTTATAGTCATAACATGGTGTAAGCATGCATCAAGTCAACCCAAATAAAGCATCAAAGGAGAATACCACAATATTATGCTTTTATATGATAAAAATGACACATGATTCTTTCAATGGAACATTAAGCACTCTCAGTTATTTGAGACAAGTCATGCTACAACAATAAATACTAAGCATATAATCAAAATAATATCTAGCATGACATGCTAAAGTCTAAGCCACAGTCTAAGCAAGCTTCCTTTTGCACCACTATAAGGATGAAATATTTTACTCTTCTCCAACACCAATCAACTTATTTGAAACAACTCTCATAGATAATAATCAATAAAGACCAGAGAGCTCATCATATATAACTAAAGAAAACTAACAATCTCTGAACAAGAGATGCATGAAAAATAGGAGCTAAAAGCATTGCAATAGCTAGATAATAATACTCAACAAATATAAGTGAAGAATACGAGTATTCACATGAAAGAGTGGAGCGTGTCTCTCTCCCACACAAGAATGCTAGGATCCAACCATTTATTATAGCAAACAAAACAAAAGAAAACTGAAAACAAAAATAAAGACGCTCCAAGAACAACACATAGCATATGAAGCAATAAAAATATAGTGTCTTGAAAGATGACATGATATTTTTGTTGATGAAGAAGGGGATGCCTTGGGCATCCCCAAGCTTTGACGCTTGTACTTCTTTGATATTTCTTGGGGTGATATGGGTATCCCCAAGCTTGAGCTTTTGTCTATCCTTCATCTCATCACATCATTCTCCTTTCCCTACACTTGAAAACTTCCTTCATATAAAACTTCACACAAATCTCATTAGCAACATTAATGTATGCAAGATAGTAGATCCACTTTTGGTTCAGTTTCAACTCAAGAAAAACATCCATTAAAACATTAGCTACTGTAGCAACTTATTTTAAAAGTTCTTCCGATCAAAAGAACTCAAAAAGAAAGAGATTAAGAGGCAAATGCAAATAGTGGCAGAAATCTGCCAAAATAGAATAGCGGGTAAAGATCGTTTTTTTTTAAAATATTCTGTTGCTCAAATCGAAAAGTGCAAATCTAACAAAAGTTAGATAATAACCTGGGGCATGCGTACAAAAAAATTCAGATCAAAATACTATTCTAAGATTTATCACGAATTTTTTACATTGAAGGACATAAATCTTTTTTTGGACAGCAACTTCCCTAAATCTTACTTCCTCCCCATTAGAGGCTACTCTTGGCACAAAAATGAAATAAAAAGGATAAGGAGAGGTTATTACAAATGTAACAACTTCCAAGACTCAAAGAAACAAAAATAAACTGAAAGTAAAAATATAATGGGTTGTCTCCCAAAAGCTCTTTCTTTATAGCCATTAAGATACGCATGATAATTTCTATGATGCTCTCATATGTATAAATTGAACATATAAGAATGCATCAAGAAGCAAATATCCAACACATTTAAGTCTAACCAACTTCCTATGCAAAGGAATTTTGTAAGAAAACAAATTATTGAAGCAAGAGGCTACTAGCATAGGAAGGCAAAACAAGTGCAACATCAAATTTTCAACATAAAGAGAGGAGACTTAATATTATTGAGATGCATAAAACTATGTTTTCCTCTCTCATAATAATTTTCAGTAGCATCATGAATAAAATTGACAATATAACTATCACATAAAACATTCTTATCATGAGCTACATGCATAAAATAATTATTACTCTCCATATAAGCATAGTCATTCTTATTAATCGTAGTGGGAGAAAATTCAACAAAATAGCTATTATTATTATTATTATTATTCTCATCACCATAGTCATCAAATATAGGATGCATATTGTAATCATAATTAATTTTCTCCTCAATAGTAGGTGGACTGAAAATATCATATTCATCATTGTAATCATCATATATTGGAGGTATAGTATCATCATAGTAAATTTTCTCATCTAAAGCTGGGGAACTAAAAAGATCATTTTCATAAAAACTAGCTTCCCCAAGCTTAGACTTTTCCATAGCATTAGCAATAATGGTGTTCAGAGAATTCATACTAATAAGATTGCTATTAGCATGCAAATAAAGTTTCATAGGTTTTTTAATTTTCTCTTCAAACACTTTATGTCCTAACTCAAGATAAATACTATAAAGCTCTCTAATTTTTTTTTTTCCATTAAGCCTAACTAGCGAAAATAAAAACAAGAAACAAAAAGATATAATTGCAGATTATAAAGGAAATAACTTTGAGCACTCACACACCAGCAATAGTACTAGAAGATAGCTTAGTAACCAGAGGATGTGAGTACCTTTTACCTTACCTCCCCGGCAAACGGCGCCAGAAAAGAGCTTGATGTCTACGCACGCTTCTATTCTTGTAGACAGTGTTGGGCCTCCAAGTGTAGAGGTTCGCAGAATAGCAACAAGTTTCTCTTAAGTAAATCACCCAAGGTTTATCAAACTCGGGGAGGTAGAGGTCAAAGATATCCCTCTCAAGCAACCCTGCAATTAAGATACAAGAAGTCTTTTGTGTCCCCAACACACCCAATACACTTGTCAGGTATATAGGTGCACTAGTTCGGCGAAGAGACAGTGAAATACAAGTAATATGGATGATTATAAGTGGTAATTGCAATCTGAAATAAAAATGGCAGCAAGCAAACATGTAGCAGAACTGGTTGTAAACGGTGTTTCAATGCTGAGAAACAAGGCCTAGGGATCATACTTTCACTAGTGGACACTCTCAACAATGATATCATAATTGAACACATAAATATCTTTTCTTCACTATGCTACTCTGAACTACTCTCCGGTTGAATACCAAACACCAATTCACTGCGTAGGGCTGTAAAAAGCACACCTTAAAGTTCGCATTCCCCATCTAAGTAACCCCACACTGTCACCTTGAGCAGCCTTGATGGTTCCAGACAAACACCACAATTTCATAGAGACATACAACTCAAATTATAACTCATGATAAATATTATTGTGCGATGAGCATGATGTGTGGAGTTACCCTGGGGGAAACAATATACACCTAGCCAATACTACAAGTTTTGCTTCAGAGAAATCACACCCCATGAATCCTTCCTTTGGCTCTGGAAGGCAAAATGCACCCCAAGAATTAAGTTTTTCTATTGGCTTGTTCTGTTAGACAGATTAAGTACAAGGAACATGCTCAAGAGGAGACATTTTCAACTAAATTCTGGCTACAACTCCTTGATGTGTACCAGTCCCCCCGAGGAAACTATTGAACACATGATTTTTCATTGCCCCTTCAGTATGGCATGCTGGTAGGAGTTGCAAATGACCTGGGATGCTGATGGTGATAGATTACACATCCTCAGCAGAGGGAAAAGTTGTTGGAGAAAACCTCTGTTTATGGAGCTCTTCATGATTGTTGCATGGAATATTTGGAAAGAAAGGAATAAGAAACTCTTTGATGGAATTGATCCTACAATGGCCTCTTGGAAGGCTAGAATGAGGACTGATCTTTTACTTCTAGTCCATAGGACTAAACCTGACCTACACTCCCAAATTAACCAGTTTGTTGCTACCCTTTGATTTCCCCTTTTTTGTTTCCTATGCTTGGGACACTTCTTCCATGATGTAAAGATCCAGATGTAAATGCTGTAATTATCCCCCTTTTATAATTGAAATAAGGCAGTAGGGGCTCCTCCCTTACTGTTAGAAACTTTCAAAAAATAAATATTATTGTAATTTTTAGCCTAAGAGCCACACACAGTGCGCACACTCTCACCTTCACACCGTGGGACAAGGTGTCTCCGGAGATCACATTAATAAAAGCACTAGAGTAGAATAATAGATGAAGAGTAACATCTACTTATTCAACTAGATTACAAAGCTCATGAACATAAAGATCACACCATGGGAGAGTGATACGTCTTAAATGTATCTATAATTTTTGATACTCCATGCTTGTTTATGGACCATTTGCTTTGTGTTTTGTTACACTTCGTGGCGTTTTTATGCGTTTTCCAAAACTAACCTATTGATGAGATGCCATAGTGCCAGTTCCCTATTTTCTGCTATTTTTGTGTTTTAGAAAAGTTACACAAGAAATATTCTCAGAATTGGACAAAATAAAGCCTGAACCTCCTATTTTTCCTGGACACGAGACAAAGACCGAAGGAGAGCCGAAGGGAGGCCAGGGACCCACCACACTAGGGGGTGGCGCGGTGATACGTCCATTTTGCATCACTATTTTATATCATAATTTACTGTTATTCATTGATAAATTTCATATTTAGAGATAATACTTATGTTGTTTCCTCTGTTTTTACTTGTTTGATGACCATTGGAGAACTTGCTATCGGAGACATGATTCTGCTGGAAAAAGGACCATCAAGACACCATATTTCTAAAGATCAACAATTCTAGAGAAATATCCAAAAATTCATATATTACCAGAAGACAAAGGTAGCCAGAAGGAGAAGGCGAGAGGAGCAGCAGGGGGGCACACCACCAGGTGGCACGGGCCCACACTTGGTCGCGCCGCCCTGGGGTGAGGCCACCCTAGCCCACTCCAGACATCGCCCTCTCACGTATATGGTCGTCCCCAAAAACCTAAGTCAAGGGGGAGACATCAGAGAGAGAGACCACCGCCTCTGCTGGGCGAAAAACACCAAGAGAGAAAAGCTCTCCAGCAGACAGAAATTTGCCAGGGAAATTCCTTCCCGAAGAGGAGAGATCGTCGCCATCGTCATCACCATCGCGCTGGACTTCATCGGGATCATCATCACCATCATCATCATCACCAGCACCTTCATCTTCACCATCACCACACCATCCCGCTATAACATCTTGGGTTGAATCTTGTCCAATTCTTAGGGGAAACTTTCTCGGTGTTGATTACTCTTGTAGTTGATGCTATTGAGTAGAACCGTTGAATTAAGGTTTATATTCAGATTGTTATTTACCATTATTTCACCTCTGGTCATGATCCATATGATGTCTTGTGAGTAGTTCATTTAGCTCTTGAGGACATGGGAGAAGTCGAGATGTTAGTAATGAAACTATGTTGAGTAATATTTAATGGTTTGATATTTATATGTTGTGGTGCTATTCTACTAGTGGTTTCATGTGAACGTCGACTACATGATACTTCACCATTTATGGGCCTAGTGGAATGCATTGTGTATTTGGCTACTAATTGTGGGGTTGCCGGAGCGACAGAAACCTAAACCCCCGTTAGGAAACCATTGCATCAGGGAGCGTAGGATCTCAGAGTTTAAGGCTGTGGTTAGATTTATCTTAATTACTTTCTTGTATTTGTGGATGCTTGCAGGGCGTATAATCACAAGTGTGTATTAGTCCTAGTAAGGGTAGTACGCTAGCACAGGTTCACCCCATAACACTTATCAAACCAATGAAGATTATTTTGCATCATGAAGCGAAAGCTCTTGACAGAAATTCATGTGTGTCCTCAGGAACGTTTGGAAATCATAAGTTACACAACCAGCTTGTCCTTTACACTAGAAAGGATCGGGCCACTTGCATAAATTATTATTACTGTCTTTTATTTACTCGTACTTTATTTACTTGCATTACCAAATACCCCTAAAAACCTGTTTGCTAATATTTACAGTGAATCCTTGATCAAAACCACTTGTCAACACCTTCTGCTCCTCGTTGGGTTTGACACTCTTATTTATCGAAAGTACTATGATACACCCCCTATACTTGTGGTCATCAAGACTATTTTCTGGTGTTGTTGTCCGGAGTGTCGTTAAGCTAGCAAGCATCATCTTCTGAAGTTTGGCTTTCTCCTACTGGTTCAATAAACCTTGGTTTCACAACTGAGGGAAACTTGCTGCTGTGCTCCTCATACCTTTCTCTTGGGGTTCCAAACTGGGTGCCTTAACACCGCACCATCAAGCATTTTTCTGGCATCATTGCCGGGGAGGGGAATCCCTGCCGGAGGCCTTCTCCACCACCATGGTTGCCTCTAGAGTGATGTGTGGATAGTCTACCTTGGACTACGAGTCCATAGCAGTAGCTAGATGGTTGTCTCCTCCGCCATGTGCTTCATGTTTAGATCTTGTGAGCTGCCCTACATGATCAGGATCATCTTTATGTAATTCTACATGTTGTGTTTGTTGGGATCTGATGAGTACTGGTACTATGTTAAGTTGATGTGCTGAATTATATATCTTATGTTCTCTCTATATTGTTTATGATCTTGCATGCTCTCCGTTGCTAGTAGATATCTTGGCCGATTAGATGCTAGTGACTCCAAGAGGGAGTATTTATGCTCGATAGTTGGGTTCATGCCTCTAGTAATCTGGGGGAGTGATAGAAACCTCTAAGTTTGTAGATGTGATGTTGCCACTAGGGAGAAAACAACATTCTTGTGTCCAAGGGCATTTGCTTTGTTTACATTATGCACTTTGCTTAATGCAATTATTTGTTGTTTGCAACTTAATACTCAAGGGGTATCGGATGACTCCCCGCGAGTGGATTTTTAGTCATAGATGCAGTTGGATGGTGGTCTATGTATTTTGTCGTAATGCCCATAGTGAATCTCATAGTGATCCTCATGACATATGTATGTTATCTTTACTCTATCAATTGCCCAACTGTAATTTGTTTACCCAGCATGTTGTTATTTATCTTATGGAGAGACACCACTAGTGAACTGTGGACCCCGGTCCAATTTCCTTTACATTGCTATTACCGTTTACTATTACTCACTCTATTTACATACTTGCATACTATTAACTTTTACCACTCGATACGCTCAATCCTTTGTTTACAGCAAACCGGTGAGATTGACAACCTCATCGTAAGTTAGGGACAAAGTTCTTGGTTGTGTTGTGTGCAGGTTCCATGTTGCTGCTAGGTGAAGAAGCTCCTACATCAACTATGCACCACTATTTTCTGGCGCCATTGTCCGGAGTGTCGTGAAGCTAGCAAGCATCACCTTATGAAGTTTGGCTTTCTCCTACTGGTTCGATAAACCTTGGTTTCACAACTGAGGGAAACTTGTTGATGTGCTCCTCATACCTTCTTCTTGGGGTTCCCAACTAGGTGCTTTAACACCGCACCATCACGCGGGTGGACCCCTGGGCGCGCCACCCCATGGTGTGGAGCCCTTGGTCCACCTCTGACACTGCCCTTCCGCCTATAAGTTCACTCCAATGCGAAAACCCTAAATCGTTCGGCAATTTTCCAGAAGAAGTCCCGCAACTCCACCGCCACCACCAATGAGATTCAGGGGACAGAAGTCTCTGTTCCGGCACCTTGCCAGGACGGGGAAGTGCCCTCGGAGCAAACTCAATCGACTCCATTGCCTCCACCTCCGTCTCCATTAACTTTACCGCCATCTCCATCGACGTTGCTGTCTCCCATTATGAGGAGGGAGTAGTTCTCCCCCGGGGCTGAGGGCTCTACCGGTAGCTATGTGGTTCATCTCTCTCCCATGATGTGATCTATATGTGATCATGAGCTTTGTATCTAGTTGAATTGGTAGATGCTATCCTTCATATATTACGCTACTCCAGTGCTTTATTGTTGTAATCTCCGGAGATACTTTGTACCATGATGTGAAGGTGACAGTGTGCGCATTATGTGTGTCTCTTTGGCTAGTGTCTCTATGAATTGTTGGTGTTTGTTGGAACCATCTAGTGTGCTCAAGGTGATAGTGTGGGGCAATCTAGTTTGGGGAAATGCGAACTTTGAGGAGTGCTTGGTAGCCCTACGCATGATTAGTGTTCGTTATCCATTGGAGAATAGTTTAGAGTGGCATAGTGAAGATAGTTATTTATGTGTTTAATTATGGTATCTTTGTTGGGAGTGTCCACTAGTAAAAGTATGATCCCTAGGCCTTGTTTCTAAGCATCAAAACACCATTTACATTCAGTTTTGTTACATGTTTGCTCGCAGCGATATTTATTTCAGATTGCATTTACTACTTATAATCATCCATATTACTTGTATTTCACTATCTCTTCACCGAACTAGTGCACCTATATATCTGACAAGTGTATTGGGTGTGTTGGGGATACAAGAGACTTCTTGTATCGTAATTGTAGGGTTTCTTGAGAGGGGTAGCTTTGACCTCCTCCTCCCTGAGTTTGATAAACCTTGGGTGATCCACTTAAGGGAAACTTTCTGCTGTTCTACAAACCTCTACACTTGGAGGCCCAGCACTGTCTACAAGGATAGAAGCGTGCGTAGACATCAAGCTCTTTTCTAGTGCCATTGCCGGGGAGGTAAGGTAAAAGGTACTCACATCCTTGTGTGTGGGTGCTCGAAGATATTTCCTTTAGATTCTGCAATTATATCTTTTTGTTTCTTGTTTTTATTTTCACTAGTTAGGCTTAATGGAAAACAAATAGTTTTATAGTATTTTTCCTAAGTTAGGACGTGAAGTGTTTGAAGAGAAAATTGAAAAACCTTTGGAGCTTTATTCGTGTGCTAATAGTAATGTTATTTGTATGAATTCTTTGAACACCGTTATTGCCAATGCTATAGAAAAGTCTAAGCTTGGGGAAGCTGGTTTTATTAAGCATGATATTTCTAGTTCCCCAGCTTTAGTGGAGAAAATTCGCTCTGATGATATTTTATCTCCCAAATGTGATGATTCTAATGATGTTTGTGATCCTCATCCTTTTAAAATACCTATGAAAATTATTGAACGTGCTATGAATAAATGCTATTTAGGGGATGGAACTGTCCATCCTGGTGATCATTTGCTCTTTAGACATGAATTATGCGTCAATGAACCAAGTTAAGAGGAAGCTATTCTCTTTATCACTAAAGGGCAGAGCTGCGGAATGGTATAAGACGCTGAAGGATGGCCGATCTATTGGCTGGGAGGAAATTGTACCTCTCTTTTATTCTAAATTCTATCCTTCTAGTGAGGTTCATAAAGATAGGAATTATATTTATAATTTTCATCCTCATGATGGAGAAAGCATTGCCCAAGCGTGGGGAAGATTGAAGTCACTAATGCTCAAATGTCCCATTCATGATATCCCCCGTAATATTGTTATTAATAATTTTTATGCAAGGCTTTCAGGTCATTACAAGGACTATCTAAATGCCTGTTTTGAGGGGTCTTTCACAAGCAAGGAGGTTGACGCTAAGTGGGATTTGCTTAAAACAATTCAAAGCAATATTGAATATTGGGATAGCGACAAAGGTAAAGGATCGGGTATAAATTACGAGTATGACTGCATTAAGTCTTTCGCTAAAACTGCTGATTTTCAAGAGCTCAGTGTTAAATATGGTCTTGATCCTCAAATTATGGTTGATTGCTTTAGAGCCTTTGCTTCTCATATTAATGTTCCTGAAGGAAATTGGGATGTGTATCATGAACCTTTTAAAGACACTTGCATAGAAAGTGATATTGTTATTGATGATTGCAATAAACATTTTCAAACTTCTGAAAGTATTATTTCTTATAAGCATGTTAATTTTTGTGGAGCACTTAGACCTTGCGAACAGAATCACATCAAAGAGGGTTATTGTATCCACCACAGGAATGAAGAAACTAGAATGTGGGATAGGGCTCTAAATGAGCTTGGTGAAAAGGTTTGTGGCCTCTATCCTTTTATTTGTGAACTTTGCTATAAAGTGGGTCATTTTAATTTTTAATGCTCAGGCCATGATAGTAGCCTTTCTAATCCTATGAGTACTGCAAGTTTGTATTGTGATGACATGATCACTCCCAATCAGCATGATGAGCTTACTTTATTTTTGGGGTGTGAAGAGTTATCTAGAAAAACTTCTTTGGTAGATATGAGTGCTTTTGATATTAATAGCATCCTGCATGGTTGTCATCTTTATTGTGTTAAAGATTGCCTCGCAAATACTTACATACAAAACATTGTAAAGGATGAGGCTTTGCCAAACTATGACAGGTATAATATGTGTTTTGTTCTTATTAATAAGAAGGAGGAATCCTCCAAAGTTTCTTCTATCGTTTCTGTCAGCAAACCAGGTTATGTGGAGAAGCTTCCTTTCAAGCCTCTCCCTCCTAAAGAGAAGAAGAAGAAGAAGAAGAAGAAGAGGAGGAAGAAGAAGAAGAAGAAGAAGAAGAGGAGGAGTAAAAGGAGAGAGGAAACGGTATTTTCTCCTAAGCATGTTGCTCCTATTATAGTTTTTGATGAGTCTGAACTCAATGATGTTCCTATGCCCGTTACCTATAGTAGTGATCATGATTGGGAAAAGCACACTACTTTTGATATTGAAAATCTTTTTGGTACCAATTCTGAAAATCATGAGGTTAATAATTATTGTACTACTAGTGCTATCCATGTTTCTTCCAATGATGATGTGTTTACAACTGAATGCACTCTGGAAGATAACTATTTTGTTGAATTTGCTCCTACTATGATTGCTAAGAATGACTATGTTCATGTGGGGAGTATTAATTCTTTTATGCACGTGGCTCATGATAAGAATGTTTTATGTGATAGTTATATTGTTAATTCTATCCATGATGCTACTGAAAGTTATTATGAGAGAGGGAAACATGGTTTTATGGATCTCAACAATATTAAGTTTCCCTTCTTTTTGTTGGAATTCTTGAAGTTGCACTTATTTTGCCTTCCTATGCTTGTTGCTTTTGTGCTTTCAGGACTTATTTATTTACAATACTCCTTTTCATAGGAAGTGATTTAGATTTAAACTTGTTTTGTATTTGCTTTTTGATGCTCTCTCTTGCTTCAAGTTCTTTCCGGCGTTTATGTGAGCATCTTCTCAAATTACTGCGCCTAGCTCAAAGGCGTTAAAGAAAAGCACTCTTAGGAGATAACCCAATGTTTTCTTTTCAGTACTTTTTATTTTTGTTGAGTCTTAGAAGTCATTACTACTATAACGACCTCTCCTTATCATTTTTATTCTTTTGTTTTTGTGCCAAGAAGAACCTCTAATTGGAGGAAGGTAAGATTTAGGGAAGTTGATGTCCTGAAACAGATTTCGGTGCTTTATCGTAAAAATTTATGAAAATTCTCAGTACATCTTTTTGATCTGCGATTTCTTGTGCGCATGTCCCGGGTTATTTCCAAACTTTCATTAGTTTTGCACTTTTCGATTTGAGCAACAGAAGGTCCTCGAAAAAATCGATCTTTGTCAGTTGTTCTATTTTGACAGATTTCTGCCACTATTTGTGTTTGTCTCGCGATCGCTTTCTTTTTTGAGTTCTTTTGATCACGGAACTTTTGAGGAAGTTGCTACAGTAGCTTATGCTTTAATGGATGATATACTTGAGTTTGAAACTGAACCAAAAGAGTAGATTTACTATCATGCTTATACTAATGTTGCTAATAGAATTGTGTGAAGTTTTGTATGAAGGAAGTTTTCAAGTGTAGGGAAATGACAGTGATGAGATGAGATGAAGTATGGACAAAAGCTCAAGCTTGGGTATGCCCATGTCACCCCAAGAAATATCTAAGAGGTACAAGTGTCAAAGTTTGGGGAGGCCCGAGGCACCCCTTCTTCATCGGCAAAAATCAGGTCACCTTTCAAGACACCTATATTTGGAGCGTCTTTACTTTTGCTTTCAGTTTTCTTTTGTTTTGTTTGCTGCAATAAATGTTTGGATCACGTCATGTTTGTTTTGGAGAGATACATACTCTGTTTTCATTGCCGAGAACACTCTAGTTTTCACTCTTATTGTTCAACGAGTGTTCTTTTTTTCTAGTACTACGTTTAGCTTTCATTTTTCACCTTGATTTTTGTTCAGATCTTGTTATATCTTTGTATAAAAGTGTATTTAGGCCACTGGTCTATGTTGGTTTTCATCTCAAAAGAGTTGTTTCAAAAAGGTTTGAATGGTGTTGGAAAAGCGAAAAAAGTTTCATGCCTATAGTGGTACAAATGGGAGCTTATTTAGACTACGGCTTAGACTTTTGCATGTCATGCTTGATGTCGTTTTGATAGTATGCTTAGTATTTTTTTCTGCAGCATGACTTGTCTCAAATGACTGAGATTGCTTAATGTGCCTTTGAAAGAATCATGCATTGTTTTTATTATATGGGAGCATATTATCGTGGTTTTCTCCTCTGATGCTTTATTTGGGTTGACTTGGCACATGCTTACAACATGTTTGAATTTAACAAGTCGCCATAAGCCTCTATGATCATTTGTTTTTGACTTGTGATACCACTTTATGCTTCGGTAAATGATGTTTTGTCGCTATGCATGATTATGGCCGTTATTGCTCTCTTAGTTGGTCGCTCCCAGTCTTTTGCTAGCCTTCATTTTGTACTGAGAGGGAATACTTCTCGTGCATCCAACTCCCAAAAACCAAGTTTTCCAATGTGTCCACCATACATACCTATTAGCAATTTGCTATTCCAAGTACATTTGACTTGCTTTTATCTATCCTTCAAATTAAACTTTTTGGTGTTATGTGAAAATTAGTCAGTAAAGCTCTCACAAACCTGACGGCACACTTTACTTTTTTGCCTTTAATAATTTTGACCATGGTGGCTCTCTTATGTTGATGTTATGCTTGCAAGTTGTAAGTTGGAGGTTAGCCCAGCCATGCCGTCATGGGGCAAGCTTTCAACATTGCACTTTCTTTCATTTAGTTGATATCGTGATCTTTTGTTTATGGATACTCACGATGTGAAATAAGTTAGAAACTTGTGAGCTCATGGAGTTTGTATATGTGTTAGAGAAATGCCTGGGCCACTAATCTAAGCCATGCATCATTCATGGTGGAAATTTACAGCATGCCCATAGTGGACATTCGCATCTCACAATAAAAAGCTATACGAATGGTAAATAAAAGAGATGCCGAGGTGTTCATTGTCTATTTGTCTTGTTATTTTGATATGGGCTTGTTCCATGTCATCGGGCAAGAGGTACCCCGTTGGCGTTCTTGATGATACATGTATGCTTACAATGACAAGAACTTGCTTGGGACCTAAGTCGAGTAGCATGAGGTTTGGGTATTCGTACTTCATGGGACACGAGATTTTCAACTTATGATTTGTTAAGCATATGCTTCATAATTGTACTCGCATTAACCTTAACCACTCAAGATGCCTATGATGGGGGCAATGAGAGCTCAAAGCTAGTAAGTATCATAATTTTTGGAGGTTTATAAAACTTGCAATCACTGCTTCCCTCTGCGAAGGGCCTTTCTTTTACTTTTATGTTGAGTCTCCACCTTCTACATTTATGCAGCATCTAAGAGAGCATAGTTGTCATTCTGAGATTAATGTGCATAGTCCCAAAATTTATTATTGATTGATTCATGATTATGGTTTTGCTTGTTCTTAAATTATTTGTATCTAGTTGCCCTCTTAAACTTGAAGGTGTCCTATGCATTTATGTTTTGCTACTCTATGAAGGAGAAGCTGAAAACCACTTTGCTATATTTTTCTATATGGTTGAAACACACACTTGACTTTCAATGCATTATTACTCATGATCTTTTGTTTGTGTTACTTTTCATGTTATAACATTGCTAAGTTTTATCGTCAAGATTGTGTCTTTTATGCCCATGTTTTAAGTACTTTGATCTCAGCACTCAATGCTTTACATCGTTGATCAAGATTGTGTTGGTGTATGTCACCTCAAAAATTATTTTTTTGTTATCACTTACCTACTTGAGGATGAGCAGGAGTTAAGCTTGGGTATGCTTGATACGTCTCAAACGTATCTATAATTTTTGATGCTCCATGCTTGTTTATGCACCATTTGCTTTATATTTTGTTACACTTCATGGCGTTTTTATGCATTTTCTGGAACTAACCTATTGATAAGATGCCATAGTGCCATTTCCCTATTTTATGCTATTTTTGTGTTTCAGAAAAAGTTATACAGGAAATATTCTCAGAATTGGACGAAATGAAGCCCGAATCTCCTATTTTTCCTGGACGCGAGACGAAGACCGAAGGAGAGCCGGAGGGGGGTAGGGACCCAACACACCAGGGGGTGGCGCAGGTGGACCCTTGGGCGCGCCACCCTATGGTGTGGATCCCCTGGTCCACCTCTGACACCGCCCTTCCGCCTGTAAGTTCACTCCGATGCGAAAACCCTAAATCATTCAGCAATTTTCCAGAAGAAGTTCCGTAGCTCTGCCGCCATCAGCGACGAGATTCGGGGGACAGAAGTCTCTGTTCTGGCACCCTGCCGGGACGGGAAAGTGCCCTCGGAGCCATCTCCATCGACTCCATCGCCTCCACCACCGTCTCAATTAACTTCACCACCATCTCGATCGACATTGCTGTCTCCCATGATGAGGAGGGAGTAGTTCTCCCCCAGGGGTGAGGGCTCTACCGGAAGCTATGTGGTTCATCTCTCTCTCCCTGATGTGATCTATATGTGATCATGAGCTTTGTATCTAGTTGAATTGGTAGATGCTATCCTTCATATATTACGCTACTCCAGTGCTTTATTATTGTAATCTCTGGAGATACTTTGTACCATGATGTGAAGGTGACAATGTGCGCATTATGTGTGTCTCTTTGGCTAGTGTCTCTATGAATTGTTGGTGTTTGTTGGAACCATCTAGTGTGCTCAAGGTGATAGTGTGGGGCAATCTAGTTTGGGGAAATGCAAACTTTAAGGAGTGCTTCGTAGCCCTACGCATGATTAGTGTTCGTTATCCATTGGAGAATAGTTTAGAGTGGCATAATGAAGATAGTTATTTATGTGTTCAATTATGTTATCTTTGTTGGGAGTGTCCACTAGTGAAAGTATGATCCCTAGGCCTTGTTTCTAAGCATCGAAACACCATTTACATTCAGTTTTGTTACATATTTGCTCACAGCGATATTTATTTTAGATTGCATTTACTACTTATAATCATCCATATTACTTTTATTTCACTATCTCTTCGCCAAACTAGTGCACCTATACATCTGACAAGTGTATTGGGTGTGTTGGGGACACAAGAGACTTCTTCTATTGTAATTGCAGGGTTGCTTGAGAGGGGTAGCTTTGACCTCCTCCTCCCTGAGTTTGATAAACCTTGGGTGATCCACTTAAGCAAAACTTGCTGCAGTTCTACAAACCTCTGCACTTGGAGGCCCAACACTATCTACAAGGATAGAAGCATGCGTAGACATCAGAGAGAGAGAGATAAACCACATACCTACCGGTAGAGCCCTCAGCCTCGGGGGAGAACTACTCCCTCCTTATCATGGGAGTTAGCAACAATGATGAAGATGGCGGTGGAGTCGGTGGAGATGGCTCCAGGGGAAATTCCCCGTCTCGGCAGGGTATCGGAACAGAGATTTTTCTCCCCCGAAACTTGTCTTTGATGGCGGCAGCGCTGCGGAACTTTTCGTGGATCGAGGCTTTCTCCTCTAGGGTTTTCACGTCAAGGGCAATATATAGGTGGAAAGGCGAGGTCGGTGGATGCCCGAGGGGCCCACACCATGTGGTGGCATTACCAAAGGTGGGCCCGTGCCATGGCATGGTGTGGCCGCCTCCCAGCTCGTCTCCTTCTCCCCTTTGGACTCTGTCTTCATGTTAGAAAAATAGGAGCTTTGGCTTTTGTTTCATCCAATTCTGAGAATATTTCCTTTGGTAAAAATCTGGAATAGAAAAATAAAAGAAAACAGGAACTGGCACCATGGCATCTTGTTAATAGGTTAGTTCCAAAAAATGCATAAAAATGCCACAAAGTGTAAACAAAATATAAAGCAATTGGTGTAAAACAAGCATGGAGCATCAAAAATTATAGATACGTTTGCAACATATCAGTCGACGCCCTTGCTCGCCCCCTGTGGACTAGGCACGACCTGGGGGCGCCAGATGGAAATCCCCCCCCCCCACCCTACGCCAGCCGAAATTTAATTTTGGGGGGCCGCTGGGCAAGATTTTAGGCATCAGCGCCCCCAAACAGCTTTGGCGGCGTTTATGGGGGGGGGTGAGTGGAGATGCTCTAATGAATTGGTATTGGGTGGGTTGATACGTTGCAAACGTATCTATAATTTTTTATGCTCCATGCTTGTTTTACACCAATTGCTATATGTTTTGTCTATACTTTGTGATACTTTTATGATTTATTTGGACTAACCTACTAATAGTTGCAAAAGTGCACAATATTCTTGTTTTACACTTTGATGTGTAGGAATTACCAAGAATACAAGTGAAAACCTTATTGGAGTCAAATTGGGACTTTCCAGAAATCTGTACCAGAACTTTTTTCGAAGATGGTCACGTTACAGGTCGAAGACGGCGTCAAACGGAAAACTCTTCAAATACAAAGTTGTAGGGAATTTCACGGCGAACGTTCTGGATATAAAATTCACCTGATTACGAGTCCGGACGGCCGAGATAAGCCCGCTCCTTTGCAGACCAGGCCTGGGTCGCGCGAGCTATGTGGGAGAAGGCCCTGGTCGCCTCCTGACGATGCCCCTTCGCCTATATAAAGCCTCGGGATGGAAAACCCTAAGGGATTCGGCAATTTTCCAGAAGCAGTTCCACAGCTCCACCGCCACCGTCGACGAATTTCGGGGGACAGAAGTCTCTGTTCTGGCACCCTGCCGGGACGGGGAAGTGCCCCCGGAGCCATCTCCATCGGTCTCCATCGCCATCTCCGCCGTCTCCATCGACCTCACTGCCATCTCCATCAACCTTGCTGTCTCCTATGATGAGAAGGGAGTAGTTCACCCCCAGAGCTGAGGGCTCTACCGTTAGCTATGTGGTTCACCTCTCTCTCCCATGATGTGATCTTTATGTGATCGTGAGCTTTGTATCATGTTGAACAAATAGATGTTATTATTCAGATATTATGCTACTCCTATGCTTAATTATTATAGTGTACTCTAGTAGTGATTATTAAATTAATCTATTCCTCCTGCCATGGTGTAACGGTGACAGTGCGTGCATCGTGGTGGTACTTGGTTTAGGCTATGATCGTGATCTCTTGTGGATTATGAGTGTAATTATTACTATGATAGTATTGAGTGATCTATTCCTCCTTTCATGGTGTAATGTTGACAGTGTGTGCACCGTGTTAGTACTTGGTCTAAGTTGCAATGATATCTATCTTGAGTTGTGATCTGATTTGGGTATCTCTATGAGTGGTGTTTGTCAAGTACTTGATGAACTTTAAGGGGTGCTTCCGTAGCCACTACGCAATGATTAGTGTTATTCAATAGGAGAGCAATTCAGAGTACCACAGTGGAGAGAAGTTATTTATTTGTTCATTCATGTTATATTGTTGGGAGTGTGTCCACTAGTGAAAGTATGATCCCTAGGCCTTGTTTCCAAGCATTGCACACCATTTACTTGCTATTTTGTTACTTGTTTGCTCGCAGCGATATTTATTTCACATCATGTTTGCTACTTATAATCATCTATACCACTTGTATTTCACTATCTCTTCGCCGAACTAGTGCACCTATACATCTGACAAGTGTATTGGGTGTGTTGGGGACACAAGAAACTTTCTGTATCGTAATTGCAGGGTTGCTTGAGAGGGATAGCTTTGACCTCTAACCTCCCTGAGTTCGATAAACCTTGGGTGATCCACTTAAGGGAAACTTGCTGCTGTTCTACAAACCTCTGCACTTGGAGGCCCAACAAGTGTCTACAAGAATAGAAGTGCGTGGACATCAAGCTCTTTTCTGACGCCGTTGCCGGGGAGGTAAGGTAAAAGATACTCGCATCCTCCTGTGTGAGTGCTCGGAGTTATTTCCTTTAGATTCTGCAATTACATCTCTTTGTTTCTTGTTTTTATTTTCACTAGTTAGGCTTAATGGAAAACAAAGTGTTCTGTAGCCTTTTTCCTGAGTTTAGATATGAAGTGTTTGAAGAGAAAATTGAAAAACCTTTGGAGCTTAATTTGCATGCTAATAGTATTGTTAGTATGAATGTTTCAAACACTGTTATTACTAATGCTATAGAAAAGTCTAAGCTTGGGGAAGCTGGTTTTGTTAAGCATGATATTTTTAGTTCCCCAGCTTTAGTGGAGAAAATTTGCTCTGATGATATTTTATCTCCCATATGTGATGTTCCTTCTTATGATGATATGTTTGAAGAATATGCTTTGCGAAATAGCTGTTCTTTAGCTTGTGATGATACTAAACCTCCAGTTTATGATGGCTATGATGATGAGTATAATATTTTCAGTTCACCTACTATTGCGGATAAAATTAGTTATGATTACAATATACCTCCTATTTTTGATGATTATGGTGATGAGAATAATTATTCTGCTGAATCTGCTCCTACTACTATTGTTCCCGTGGTTAGTATTAATTCTTTTATGCATGTGGCTCATGATAGGGATGCCTTATGTGATAGTTATATTGTTAATCCTATTCATGATGCTACTGAAAGTTATTATGAGAGAGGGAAACATGGTTTGATGGATCTCAACAATATTGAGTTTCCCCTCTTTATGTTGCAATTTTTGAAGATATACTTGTTTTGCCTTCCTATGCTTTTTGCTTTGCGTTTTCATGATTTGTCTCTTTACAAGACTATTTTTCATAGGAAGTGGTTTAGATTTAAATGTGTTCTATACTTGCTTTTTGATGCTCTCTATTGCTTCAAGTTCCTATATAGCGCCTTTGCCTCAAGCTTTTATATGGCGCCCACATGAGCATCTTTGCAAATTATTGCGCCTAGCTCAAAGGCGTTAAAGAAAAGCACTCTTGGGAGATAACCCATTGTTTTATTTTCAGTACTTTTTATTTTATTTGAGTCTTGGAAGTCATTACTACTGTAATGACCTCTCCTTATCCTTTTTATTTTGTTTTTGTGCCAAGAGAAGCCTCTAATTTGAGTGAGGTAAGATTTGGGGATGTTGCTGTCCTGAAACTGTTTTCGGTGCTGTACCGTAAACATTCATAAAAATTCTCTGTTTATCTTTTAGACCTGTGATTCTTGTGCATATGCCCCAGGTTATATCCAAACTTTTCTTAGTTGAACACTTTTTGATTTGAGCAACAGAAAATCCCTCAAAAATTCGACCTTTGTCAGCTGTTCAGTTTTGACAGATTTCTGCCAATATTTGTGTTTGCCACTTTATCGCTTTCTTTTGAGTTCTTTTGATCATGGAACTTTTTGGGGAAGTTGCTACAGTAGTATTTGCTATATATGTGGTGGTTTTGGGTTGAAACCTGAAGCAAAAGAGGTCGATTATATGTGCTTAAACTAATGTTGCTAATAGAATTGTGTTTAGTTTTGTATGAAGGAAGTTTTCAAGTGTAGGGATTGGAGAATGATGAGATGAGTTGAAGAATGGACAAAAGCTCAAGCTTGGGGATGCCCATGCATCACCCCAAGAAATATCCAAGAAGTACAAGCATCAAAGCTTGGGGATGCCCCCTAGGCACCCCTTCTTCATCGGCAAAAATCAGGTCACCTTTCAAGACACTATATTTTTATTGCTTCATGCACTATGTGTTTTTCTTGGAGTGTCAGTTCTTTTAGTTTTCTTAGTTAGTTTAGTTTTGTTTGCTGCAATAAATGGTTAGATCACATCATGTTTCTTTTGGAGGAGATGAACTCGCTTTTCGTTTGCCAAGAACACTCTAGTTTTCACTCTTATCGTTCAATGAGTGTTCTCTTTTTCTGCTACTGCGTTTAGCCTTTGTTTTTCGCCTTGATTTTTGTTCAGATCTTGTTTTATCTTTTTATCAAGGTGTATTTTTGCCTCTGGTCTTTATTGGTATTCATCAAAAGAGGTGTTTACAAAAATTTCAAATGGTGTTGGAAAAGAGAAAAAGCTTTGTGCAAAATAGTGGTACAAGAAGGAGCTTGTGTAGACTGCGGCTTAGGCTTTTTCATGTCTTGCTTGACGTCTTTTTGATAGTATGCTTAGTGGTTTTGTTGTAGCATGACTTGTCTCAAATAACTGAGATTGCTTAATGAGCTTTTGAAAAAATCATGCGTTGTTTTTATTGTATGGAAGCATTATTTTGGTTTTCTCCTTGATGCTTTATTTGGGTTGACTTGGCGCATGCTCACACATGTTAGACTCTTACAAAGTCGCCAATAGCCTTCATGATCATTTAGTTTTTGACTTTTGATGCCATCTTATGCTTCTTTTAATGTCGCTTTGTCGCTTTGCATGATTATGGCTATTATTGCTCTCTTAGTTGGTCGCTCCCAGTCTTTTGTTAGCCCTCGCCTTGTACTGAGTATGAGCTCTACTCGTGCATCCAACTCCTAAAAGCCAAAGTTTTCCAAAGTGTCCACCATACATACCTACTAGCAATTTGCTATTCCAAGTAAATTTGACTTGCTTTTACTTTCTCTTCAAATTAAACTCTTACCAGTGTTATGCGAAATTCGGTCAGTAAAGCTCTCACGAACCAGAAGGCACACTTTACTTTTTCCTGTTCTTAAAAATTTGACATTGTGGTCTCTTATGTTGAGTTGTTATGCTTGCAAGTTGTAAGTTGGATTCTAGCCCAGCCATGCTGTCATGGGGCAAGCTTTCAACATTGCACTTCTTATTTGAGTTGATATCGTGATCTTTTGTTTATGGATGCCCGCGGTGTGAAATGAATTGGGAATCTTGTAGGGATCATGGAGTTTGTATATGTGTTAGGGAAACACCGGGCCGCCAATCTAAGCCATGCATAATTCATGGTGGAAATTTGCAGCATACCCATGGTGAATATTCGACGACGCATCTCACAATAAAAAGCTAAACAAAAGGCAAATAAAAGAGATGTCGAGGTGTTCATTGTCTGCTTGTCCTTTCATTTTGGTGTGGGCTTGTTCCATGTCATCGGGCACAGAGGTACCCCATTGGCGGTTCTCAATGATATGCATATACTTACAATGACAAGAGCCTTGCTTGGGACTCTAAGTAAAGTAGCATAAGGTTTGGGTACTCGTATTCACGGGGCACGAGGTTTTCAACTTATGATTTGTCAAGCATATGCATCATAATTGTTCTCGCATTAACTTTAACCATTCAAGATGCTTATGATGGGGGCAATGAGAGCTCAAAGCCGGTAAGTACCATAATTTCTGAAGGTTATAAAACTTGCAATCACTGCTTCCCTCTGCGAAGGGCCTTTCTTTTACTTTTATATTGAGTCACCACTTTCTTTCTTTATGCACCATTAAGAGAGCATAGTTGTCATTCTTAGTATGATATGCATAGTCCCAAAGTTCATTGATTGATTCATATTGTTGGTTTCACTTGTTCTCAAATTATTTGTATCTAGTCGTCCTCTTAAACTTGAAGGTGTCATATGCATTTATGTTTTGCTCTCTTTGAAGGACAAGCTAAAAACCATTTGTATGTTTTCCTTATGATTTGAACACATGTTTGACTTTCATTGTTGCATTATTCATGATCCTTTGTTTGTGTTCTATTTCATGTTATAACATGGTTGCTAAGTTTTTATTGTCAAGATTATATCTTTCATGCCTATGTATTAAGTTCTTTTGATCCCAGCTCACAAATGCTTACATACATGATCAAGATTGTGTAGGTGCATGTCACCTCAAAAATTATTTCTTTTGTTATCACTTACCTACTCGAGGACAAGCAGGAGTTAAGCTTGGGGATGTTGATACGTTGCAAACGTATCTATAATTTTTGATGCTCCATGCTTGTTTTACACCAATTGCTATATGTTTTGTCTACACTTTGTGGTACTTTTATTATTTATTTGGACTAACCTACTAATAGTTGCAAAAGTGCACAATGTTCTTGTTTTACACTTTGATGTGTAGGAATTACCAAGAATACAAGTGGAAACCTTATTGGAGTCAAATTGGGACTTTCCAGAATTATGTACCAGAACTTTTTTTGAAGATGGTCTCGTTACGGGTCGAAGACGGCGTCAAACGGAAAACTCTTCAAATACAAAGTTGTAGGGAATTTCACGGCAAACGTTTTGGACATAAAATTCACCTGATTCCGAGTCCGGACGGCCGAGATAAGCCTGCTCCTTTGTAGACCAGGCCTGGGCTGCGCGAGCTATGTGGGAGAAGGCCCTGGTCGCCTCCTGACGATGCCCCTTCGCCTATATAAAGCCTCGGGATGGAAAACCCTAAGGGATTCGTTAATTTTCCAGAAGCAGTTCTGCAGCTCTGCCACCACCATCGACGAATTTCGGGGGACAGAAGTCTCTGTTCCGGCACCCTGTCGGGACGGGGAAGTGCCCCCGGAGCCATCTCCATCGGTCTCCATCGCCGTCTCCGCCGTATCCATCGACCTCACCGCCATCTCCATCAACCTTGCTGTCTCCTATGATGAGAAGGGAGTAGTTCACCCCCGGGGCTGAGGGCTCTACCGGTAGCTATGTGGTTCACCTCTCTCTCCCATGATGTGATCTTTATGTGATCGTGAGCTTTGTATCATGTTGAACAAGTAGATGTTATTATTCAGATATTATGCTGCTCCTATGCTTAATTATTATAGTGTACTGTCGTAGTGATTATTAAAGTAATCTATTCCTCCTGCCATGGTGTAATGGTGACAGTGCGTGCATCGTGGTGGTACTTGGTTTAGGCTATGATCGTGATCTCTTGTGGATTATGAGAGTAATTATTACTATGATAGTATTGAGTGATCTATTCCTCCTTTCATGGTGTAATGTTGACAGTGTGTGCACCGTGTTAGTACTTGGTCTAAGTTGCAATGATATCTATCTTGAGTTGTGATCTGATTTGGGTATCTCTATGAGTGGTGTTTATCAACTACTTGATGAACTTTAAGGGGTGCTTCCGTAGCCACTACGCAATGATTAGTGTTATTCAATAGGAGAGCAATTCAGAGTACCATAGTGGAGAGAAGTTATTTATTTATTCATTCATGTTATATTGTTGGGAGTGTGTCCACTAGTGAAAGTATGATCCCTAGGCCTTGTTTCCAAGCATTGCACACGGTTTACTTGCTATTTTGTTACTTGTTTGCTCGCAGCGATATTTATTTCACATCACATTTGCTACTTATAATCATCTATACCACTTGTATTTTACTATCTCTTCGCCGAATTAGTGCACCTATACATCTGACAAGTGTATTGGGTGTGTTGGGGACACAAGAGACTTTCTGTATCGTAATTGAAGGGTTGCTTGAGAGGGATAGCTTTGACCTCTAACCTCCCTGAGTTCGATAAACCTTGGGTGATCCACTTAAGGGAAACTTGCTGCTGTTCTACAAACCTCTGCACTTGGAGGCCCAACAAGTGTCTACAAGAATAGAAGTGCGTAGACATCATGGGTGGTGGCCGGGCGCAGCAGCCTATACTTATGCTTGCATATGCAAGGGTCCCCATCCATTTCCATTATCTATTTTTGATGTTTTGGTTATCATTCTTAGTGTTATGGAAAACTGGGTGTCGACTAGTTGGCAGAGGTAGCGTGTGTGCGCCCAGCCCACCCGGGTTCAAGAGGTTGCTCCTTCGATAAAAAATGCCATGGGTGCTAGTGCCCATGTGTCTCTTTTTTATTCTTAGTGCTATGGGGCCTAAACAATGGGGGCATATAGAGTGCACTAGGCACTTCAGGTGTACTAGTGTACTAGGGTATACCCTGGCCGTTAGATTTTCATTTACCGATCCAGATTTAACTATTCACCTAGTGTCCCACTTACAGCCTTGAGATTTACTACAATCCCCTCTCCCATCATTTAATCCATTTATTTAGAATTTTGTCCCAACTAAGGAAAAGACTATATATTTTGAACTGGGTGTCTGATTTGGGATCAGTTTTCACCATTCTCTTCACATCGATGCACTCTTCTAAACAAGATTAATAGTGAAGATTTGTTTTCAAAACTTATAGGTCCACTTGTTCAAACTTGAATGAAGAAGTTACATATATTCTGTATTTAGTTGCACAGATTTATCATTTTTGCAAAAGCTCTGTCATGTTTGCACAGATTTAGCATTTATTTTGTAACCAGTTTAAAAGTTTTATGAAATTATGAGACAATGTTGAAACCTAATATGAAATCTATATGAAAAAGATAATGATTTTGAGAAGTTTTAGAACAAAACATTAGTGAATATGTTTGGAACCATGCTAAACCATATTTCAAATTATATGGAAACCATGTTCTTTTGCTGAAACAATGTAACTACAAGGATTATTACAAAATGGACATGAGTTGTCCCTCCTCATATTTAGGCCACTTATTTTATTAATCTTGTGGTTGTGAATTCCTAGTACACTAATACACCTGAAGTGCCTAGTGCACTCCATATGCCCCCACAAACAACGTGGGAAAAGGAAACTGCATTGCTAGCAAATGGCGCCGGTTAATCTGAACCAAAGGAAGTAACTCCAATTTCTTTTTACTAATTCGGGTGTAGGCGGCCCTCTGTAGCATTCCACACCAAAAAGGGGATTCACCGACCCATATGATGGTCGTTGGATCCACCTGGAGATTCGCATTATCGCTTTCTACAAAAAACCCCTCACACTTTATCATATTCAACCCACAGTCCTATGTTGGTAGGATATAAAAGCCAAGATTTTTTAGGGTTGGGAACCCTAGCTCCTCATTGTTGGAATTTTGGCCCTTTATGGCCCAGCCTATAAATAGTAAATCCAATAATTCCTAAATCCTAGAGGTCCATGTGGAGCATTCATGCACGACAAGGGGTGGGACAAATGATTAGTCCCACCTTGCTATTTTAGAAGGAGTTGGACCAACATATATGGTGAGCTCTTACCCTTGTGGTAATAGTATGTGAGAAGAAGGCTCTCTCACGTGCGCTTCTCCTCCTCCTCCGCTGCCGCCTCACCACGCCTCGCCTCGTCACGACATGCGCGCGCCACGGTTTGCGAAATGTGCCAAGTCTTTCTTTTTGTCATGCATGACTGGACTATGGAACTGAACGGTCACGCGGAAGCTAAAATGTTTGCCTGAGTGGGAAATGAATACGAGTCTGTTTGGTTCACTTCTGGCTATTTGTTTCACCTCCCGGCCTGCCTGTTTGCCTCCCTCTATGGCTATATAAGAGAGGTCACTCTTCTCAGTGTATACACAACACACATCATCCACTACCTCTTCGTTCCAAAGCACTACGTTGCTTCAACAGTCTTCCCTATCCCGTCTTGCGGCGTGCACCGCGGGCCGGGATAGTAGGCCACCGGAACCCCGTCTCTTGCGATCCTGTACGAGAGAGAGGCGATAAGGTTTTTGGGGGAGCGCTCTGCACGACTACTGGAGAGTTCTTTAGCATGGACGCCCACGAGGATGACATCTTCCCCAACAAGGACTTCTTCCCCGACATCTACAACCTCTTCGGTGACATGTCTCTCACCGATGACAACACCAATGACGGTTTTGCATCCGCACTGGCTCCAACACTGTATGTCTTCCTGATCTTTGCTTTTGTGCTTCAGTTTATGTT
Source organism: Dactylis glomerata (assembly GCA_007115705.1). Taxonomy (NCBI): domain Eukaryota; kingdom Viridiplantae; phylum Streptophyta; class Magnoliopsida; order Poales; family Poaceae; genus Dactylis; species Dactylis glomerata. The sequence continues at coordinate 34,256 of QXEO01002080.1, read as the reverse complement.
CACTTGTAAACATGGTTTGTTTGATTTCCATGTTTTTAGCCATACTTTGTTTACTGTTTTCATGGATTAAATCATTTGGTAAATTGCTCATATTTCCAACAATCCAAAAACCGTATGCTTTTCATAGGCAATTTTACACTGTTGGCTATGTCACATCTCTGAAGCCCCCGGTCTTCGAGGGTGTGAATTACAAGAGATGGTGTGCAAGAATAGTCATATGGCTCACCACCATGAGATGCTTTGATGCATCTAAAGGCAAGCCTCAGAGAGAGCTTACTCCCGTTGAGGAGAAAGCTTTTGAGGAAGTCGACAACCTCATGAGAGGTGCTATTATCAGCGTTCTTGGTGAGAACATTGTTGACTCGTACCTGTCCATCACTATGAGCAAGGACATGTGGGATGCGCTCGAGGCCAAGTTTGGGGTCTCGGACACAGGCAGTGAATTGTATGTCATGGAGCAATTCTTTGACTACAATATAACTAATGAGTGCAGCATTGTTGAGCAGGCTTATGAGATACAGTCCATTGCTAAAGAACTTGAGCAGCTCATGTGTGTGTTATCGGGCAAGTTTATTGCCGGAGGCATCATTGCCAAGCTTCCTCCTTCATGGAGGAATTTTGCTACTTCTTTGAAGCACAAGAGACAGGAGTTTTCTGTCATTGATCTTATTGGGTCTCTTGATGTGGAAGAGAAGGCAAGAGCAAAATACACACGTCCTCGAGGTGCTGAGGGAGGTTCTAGTGCCAATGTTGTACATAACAAAAACTTCCAATCTCACAAGTCCAAGAACAAGATCAAATCTGACGACAAAGGAAAGTTTGATGGGAAGAACAAACCATCACAGTCTACCAGCTTCAAGAAGAAGACTGATAAGAAGAAAGGAGCATGCCACGTTTGTGGCGATCCTGTACATTGGGCACCTAGTTGCCCAAACCGCTTTGACAAGCATCATGGGAAGAGTGGCAAGACCGCAAATATTGTCATTAGCGATGCTAAGATGAAGGACTCTGGGTATGGTATATTTCCTACTGTCCTTTTACTTTGTCATTCTCCTAATTGGTGGATTGACACTAGTGCTAATGTACATGTTTGTTATGATATTTCCATGTTTTCCTCTTATCAGGTTACAGGGACTTTAACCGTGTTGATGGGAAACGGCTCTCATGCTACTGTTCGTGGTGTTGGTATGGTCGATCTGAAGTTCAATTCGGGAAAGACCGTGTGCCTGAAGAACATGCATCATGTTCCCTCAATCAATAAGAATCTTGTTAGAAGATCTCTTCTATGTTGGGATGGATACAAGATAGTTTTTGAGTCCAATAAATTTGTAGTGTCCAAGTTTGGAAACTTTGTTGATAAAGGCTATGAGTGCGGGGGCTTGTTCCGCCTTTTTAACCATGTTTGCAATGACAGTTTATCAAATGTTTGGCATTCACGACTTTGTCATGTCAATTTTGGTTGTATGACGTGACTAGCTATAATGAATTTAATCCCTGAATTCACTATTGTGAAAGGCTCCAAGTGCCAAGTGTGTGTGCAAGCTAAGCAACCTCGCAAGTCTCATACGACTACAGAGGCAAGAGATTTGGCACCTCTAGAGCTTATACATTCAGATCTTTGTGAGATGAATGGTGTCTTGACAAAAGGTGGAAATAGATACTTCATGACTCTGATTGATGACTGATGCTTCCACTAGTTTGAGACTCCAAGAGTAGAGTGCTGAGCATAGAGAAGCTTGATATTTCCCACGAAGGTGACTCGAGGGTTTATATCGAACTCTCCGGGAACTGTGTGTATAAGGATCATTCATGTCCCTCTTCTAACAACCCGCAAAGTAAAATAAAATTGCTTTGTGCCCTAAACCTCACCAAGTGGTTGTCAAGCACAAGGTGTGTGTAAGTATACAAAACTAAAAATAAATATGCAAATGCAATGGCGCCAGAAAATCTTTTGCCGCGGGAATATGCAAACTAAGTAATATGCAATACAATGGTAAACAGTAAAATGTATGGTTGTAGTGTTTTGGTTTGTGAAATGCAATAAAGGAAATGTTTTTGTATTTTCGAAATTGATAATGACTAAAAATAAAAATAGCGATAAAGTGAATGGAAAGTTGTTTCTTATAATAAAAAGTGGACCAGGGTTCATGGGTTCACTAATGCACTCTCTCATAAAGGATATGGCGGACAAAGGATCATACAATTAACATAAAAGATTGCAACAAAGTTCACATCCAAATGAATTCATATGGGCATCACGTCCTAACATAGAAATGTTTTGGTTATTCATCTCTCTCATACTTCACCAAGATGGGAATTTAATCTAATCACCTTGATATTGAGATAAACTCAGAGCATAGCATTAAGCACAATGACATGAAGTTAAAATAAGAACATGCTAGATCTAGTCGCGGATACTCAGCAAGGTCACACTAGAGATACCCTGTAGCATGGTATTTTCTTTATCCCTAGTGAGGCAACAAAGTAAGGTAAACACCCAAGTGACACCCAAGGACTATCCCCCACAGATAAATCACCCCCGTTACTCTAACTAATGCACACATTCCCCCACACACGCTCTCATAAACATGCTTGATCAAAACAAGTAAATAAGAACGGGGTACATAATATGTATCTACTCATACACTGAAATTAAAGACCAATTTCAATCTCATATATTACTCGTAGAAAGATCCACCACAAAAGTGATACAAAGATGGCCATAATCATGTTATGCAGCTCATATGGTGCTAAAACGATGAAGAACAAGAGAGAGATACAATAGCTACTGCCACAAACCCGTAGTCCAGAGGTGGACTACTCACTCTTCATCATGGTGACGAAGGTAGAGCCGTCGGAGGGGATGGAGATCACACTGGCAGCGCCCTGCCAAAGTTTTCCCCTCCGATCTTCGATCTCCTTGGCTCCTGTTTCGTGTTTCTGTGTTTCGGCGGCACTCCCTTTCGTGACCTGCAGGGGTACCCTTTTTATAGATGGTTTTAGGTCAAGACGAATCCAACGAGATGAAGATTGACGACATCGGAGCAATGAGGGGGAAACAGGTAGGCCCCATGCGGCCTAAGCATCTGGTCACGTGGGCCATGCCCATTTGGCCCTCATGGCTCCCCTGTTGCACTTTCTTCTCTCTGAAGTCTTGTTCCATAGAAAAACTGCCTCCTGCAAAGTTTCAGGTAATTTGGACTCCGTTTGGGTCCGTGAAAGTTATAACATAAAAAAAGAGGTTTTCTGGTTTCCCAGGTTAACCCGATAAAATTAAGGAACATGTGAATTATTCCCAATAATCATCAAAAAGCATGAATATAACCAATATATGATGCAAATAAGGTGGAATATGAAGTGGTAAAGTGCAAAGATCATGTATGCATTTTACATGCATCAGCATCCCCAAACTTAACCTATACTCATCCTCAAGTATAAAGGTGATAAAACTAACATGAGCTTTGTACTTTACTACTATCTAAGATATCAAAGAAGATTATTGCTGCTACACATAATTAAATGATTCATTCTATAAAGAAGTAGCAATATGCAAGATAGATTATCAAATGATATCAACATTTCAATGTAAGGATGTCTAATAATCATTCACAAAGTAAAACATCAAAGAAAGCACTATGGATCAAATGTATGCAAAATGAAATAAAACAAAGTAAAGACATCCTATAATGGTCATAGAGTATTTTTCTTGAAACTGAATGTAAAAGTGGACACTTTAGATAAACAGATGATAAGCAAAGGTAAAACATGAGTAAAGTAATATCTAGCTTCCAAATGCTTCAACTTAAGCTTATGTTTGAGACATGGTATTATCATTAGCATCTTGAAATGGTTAATGGTTAAAGTGAAAGCAAATATGAGTAGTGCCCTTGACAAAATATAAGTTGAATGCCTCAATGCATTTGAAAATGAGTGCCTACACCAGATGTTACTAAACTCGTGAAACAAAGCAAATTCTTGTAATTGTAAGTATAATAGTATCATAGAGAATCTCAACCGGGGTACCTCTTGCCCGATGATATGGAAGCTTTCCCGTATCAAAATGACAAGACAAACAGACAATGAACACCTCGACATCTCTTTTATTTACCATTGGATATAGCTTTTTATTAGGACGCGACTGAGCGTCCTCCGAAGGATAGGTGCGCGCGATCCTCCGGGTCTGTAGCCGTCTAATCAACGTGACCAACGCCGTTCGATCGATGCGTGAAAACACCTCCCAAAACCTACTGCTTCCGACAACGTTTGAAGCAAAAACCCTTTAGAACGCAGCAACGAACTCCGGAGCGCGGTGCTAGGCGAGGACGAAGGCGACGCGCGGCGGGCGGTCGCCGGTGGAACCTCCACCTCAGCCCGGCCATGGCGCACATTCTCAGATCAGTTCTGTACCCACCAAAAGGCCACCCACACCACCTCAATCCCCCTCACAGATATGCTGCAAGCTCGAGCTCTATCCCGCCTCCTAGGCACCAGCGGGGTCCAGATCTGGCGAACGGCGGCGACGGCAACCGGACGCAGCACCAGAGACACGAAATGCTGCGAAATCCCACTATGTTCTTCAATCACAACCCTGAGGATGACCATCCAACTGCTTCGGTACTGACATTGCCCTCTCCCCTCTCGCAGCATCTATTCTAACAAATTGCTCCTATGGTTTCCTGCTTGACAGTAAGTTATTTGACTGATGAATTTGCTTCAAATGTAGCAAATACTAGTTGGTTAGTGCTGTTTGCTGGCAACAAAATATTTCTTGGATCATTGTCAGTATGTTTCCTGGTTGTCAGCACTAAGAACTATGATAAACTATAGAAAATCAGTCAAAGTGCTAGATGAAATAGAAATAGGACAGAAGAAATTGTTTGCATCAACAGCTATGTTTGATGCTTCATTAGGATTTTGTAGTGACAGGTAGATTGCTATTGCTGCATTTTTTTCATACAACAATAAAAAAGCATATATGCATTACTGCTATAATTTTGTATGGGTACTCTGTCATGCATTGTTTCTGTTGTAGCAAGTGAATATTTTTTGAACTGGACATGAGTACATTTTGTTGTTGCGTCGCAGGGGTTTGATGTTGACAGCATGATGCATGGAATTGACCTAAACCAGCCACCAGAGGCGCAGCAAAATGTAGAGTTCACAAATGGCGGGAATGCTTCGAGTGATTTTGTACCAGGGCCTCAAAGTGAAGCAAGTGGTAATGCTACCAATGAAGCTGAGCTTGCTGGAGATGAGATTAGCTCGCAGCCAGTTGTTCCATTTGTCGGTATGGTCTTTGACCATATTGATGATGCGTATGATGTATACAACAACTACGCATACAAACTTGGCTTTGGCATGCACATTGCGAACACCAAATACATTACATCAATGAAAGCACCAAAAGGGACAATTCTGAACAGAAGCTTCGAGTGTGTCCATTCCGGAAAACCACTTGATGAAGCAAAAAATGGTAGTGGGAAAAAGAAAGCTGCTGCAGAAGAACAGGATCCTACAATTGATATGAGCACCTTTGTTGGGCAGAAAGCTCACAGCAAACAAGCCGAGGCTAAGATGGACCCCAATGACACGAGGCAGCAGAACAAGATGGCGCGCTATGGGTGCAAAGCTCACATGCATGTCGGAAAGCGCCAAGGGCAGTGGACATGTATAGTTTTTGTTGAAGAACACACACACGCATTGGTGAGGCAAATAGGAAGGAAGAGGTACTACCACTCTCACAGGAAGGTGCCCGAGGAGGACTTCCAGTTCCTTCAAACGTTGCACGAACAAAACATCAACACTGCAAAAATCATGGGATGCTTAGGGAGTGTGCATGGGGGTGACCCGAGGTGCCTCAGATATGTGAAGAAGGATGTGTCAAACATCAGGAGTATGCTTCGGGATGAAGTGTCACTATGAGATATGAGCATGACAGTTGAATACTTTGAAAAAAGGCAAGCAGAAAGTCCACACTTCTTCTATGCGACACAACTGGATGCTACAAATGCTGTGAGGGGCTTGTTCTAGGTTGATGGAAGGACAAGAACATTGTACCCCAAGTACAAGGATTGTGTGTTCTTTGACACAGCATTCTGCACCAACGGGTACAATCTCCCATTTGCTCCAATCGTTGGAATGAACAACCATGCGCACACAATAGTCTTGGGCTGCGCATTGCTACCAGATGAGACAACTGAAACATTTTCTTGGGTCTTCAAAAAGTGGATGCTAGCAATGGAGCAAATACACCCTGACAACATAATGACAGACCAAGAACAAGCAATTGGAAATGCCATATCAGACATATTCCCTGCATCTATACATAGAAACTGCATCTTCTATGTGATTCAACTAGCAAAGAAACACCTAGGGCCTCTCTTGGTAGAAGGTAACCCATTTGCTGATGCTTTCTACTCTTGCATATATGGAACCGACACACCAGAGTAGTTTGAGATTTGCTGGCAGCATATGCTTGAAAGGTTTGGCGTCACTGAGAACACACATGTTGTGAGCATGTGGAAGAACAGGACAAAATGGGCACCGGTGTACTTCAGGAAGTGATTCTTTCCATTTACAAGCACAACGGGCAGATCTAAGGGCCTTAACTCATACTTCAAGAGTTTGGTCACACCAAGCGACTCGGTGTTCATGTTTGTGCAGCAATACGAGTTGTGTCAGAATTTGATGCTCGACCGAGAAGACAATGCTGGTTTTGTGTTGGAAACAACAGTAGCACCGCTTTGGTCGAGGTAATTCAAATAAAATTTAAACCTTGAAAACTTCATTATATCTCTTCTATTTAAGCAACTCCTAAAATTCATATGCTACTTCTATGATTTTTGCAGTTACATCATTGAAAAACAGGCAATGCACTTCTACACAAGAGGGGTGTTTTCAAGGTTTCAGAAAATGTTGCAAAGCTCAACAAGGTTTTACCCGGTACAAGCAGCCACAGATTTCCTGAGCTATGATCTTGTTCCCAATCCAGGCCACAACATAAGGACGTATCGGGTTGTTGCAGTGGTGGAGGCCGGAATATACACATGTCAGTGCAACATATTCGAGATGTGGGGGTTGCTCTGCCCGCACATATTAAGGCTGATGATACACTTGAATGTGTAGCAAATCCTAGCGCAATATTTGATAAAAAGGTGGTCGGCTGCAGCAACAACACCTGCTCCTGACCCCGGATCAAACAGTTTCAGATTTGGTGTGCCACCTACAAACACTCTGAAGTACAACGCCTTGTGCAGAAAAATGAATGATCTTGCATCCGATGCATGCTATGATGACGAAACATATAAGATGGTGTCAACCATAGTTGATGAAGCATCCAAGCTTGTTGCTGCGATGCGTAGAGCTCAACATAATGAGCAGCAAGATGAAGAAGACAATGCTGCATAGCAAGATAATGGCCAGAATTCTAGAGTTGCTTCAAACACAAACAATGTGAACAACCAGCCTGTCGGTGGAATGGATACCGGGGTATCCCGGTCCACCTGCTTCTGGGCCACGTCATCGGCCCACCTTCAGAATCGACGACCCAATCTACGGAGAAGACCCTCACGAGGAGGCGCCTCATGAGGAGAACGACAACAGAAACGACTAAGGACCAGAAGACCTCCTCACGAGCCCCTACTGGTGAGGAGAGGAAGTACGCCCACGTCAGCTCAGCACGTTTGCGTGCAGAGCAAGAAGACAACGGCCAGAAGACCGCGTACCTCCCACGCTACCCCCGACAGGGAGGAGACCAACTTTCTCTGTGCCTGCCCAAAGCGGCACAGTGGCAGTTGGACACCCCCCTAAATATAGCGTGGACGGTGCAGGGCGCCAGAGGAGGACGTCAGCCTCCTCCACCCACTCCTGTGGACCGGCGCCACTACCCTACGAAGACCAAGTCTACAGAAGAAAGTAGTCAACAGCTGTCCTTCCTCCTTGGCTGTGTGTGGCAACCCCTTCCCCATGAAGATAAGGGGAAGGAGGACCTTGGCGCTATAAAAGGAGGGAGAGGCCACCCCTTAGAGGGGATCGGATCTTCATCTTCTTCAAGCTGCTAGCTGGGCACGCAGGTTCTTCAACCTCTGGCCAGCTAGAGCTTTGTAATCAAGGCCCTGTACTCCTCGCGAGGTGTCGCGTCGTAATACAGGAAGGCAGGAAGTAGGGGTTTTACCTCACCACGAGGGCCCTGAACCTGGGTAAAGCTCGGTCTCCCTCTCTGTAGTGCGTTGCGCGTCCGACAATCGAGCCTTCCGTCACCGTGTTTCGTTGCGATCCAAGATCTCACACGTTCAGCCCCCTGCGTTCGAATCCTTGGGTCCATCGCGTGGTACCCCGTGTTCTTGCGACACGAAATCCATCGACATTTGGCGTGCCAGGTAGGGGGCTGTGGTGTGTTTTCTTCTAGATCTGCTTCGACATGGCCGACGCCAACGCAAGGCTCGAGCGTCTTTGCCGTCGCAACGCTGTTCGGGGGCAAACCGAGCCCATCTTCCGTCGTCATGAAGCTTCGGCCGGGGAGGAAGAGGGGGAAGATCTGGAGTCCTCCTACCTCCCGTCTGGGCATACAGAGCCTTCGCTCTCCTTCACCGCCACCGCCACTTCTCGCGCTCATTCTGGGAGTCAGTTGTCCCCTGCGCAGGCTCTCGCCATGGCGCAGGAGCTGCTGCGCTATCAACCCACCGATGACGGGCGTGAGGAGTGACCCGCTTGAATTGCCGAGCTCGTCGCCATCGCCAACGAAGACCTGGCCCAGGGAGGAGCCCAGGGCACAGGGAACCCAGATCCGGCGGCGGGGCATTGCGCCCCGGGCGCCGGAGATGGGGGGGCCAACAAGGCCAAGAAGGTGGTTTCCCGTGCCGCGTCTTCGCCGCGCGGGGAGCCCAGCTGCCAAATCGTCCATCGCGCTCCGGAAGACGCACGCGTCTCCCTTGAGCGCCGTCGTGAAAATCATGACCGCGCCATGGACGACATCGGTGAAGCTGGCAAGAACGTCAGGACCCCCGGCGTACCTATCTACAACCCCGGGTGTCTTGCCCTCACTCGCCAGCAGCGCTACGTTGTTTGGCCTGACAAGTTCAAGCTGGACATCGCCACGCGCTATGACGGGACCACAAACCCTGTCGAATTCCTCCAGCTCTACGTCGTCGCCGTCCAGGCCGCGCGTGGAGATCAGCGCGCCATGGCCAATTGGTTCCCCATGGCCCTCAAGGACGCTCCGCGGACTTGGCTCATGAATCTTCCTCACGAATCTGTGACTTCGTGGAAGGATCTATGTCGTCAGTTCGTTGCCAACTTCATGCCCACGTACGAGCGCCCCGCCACCAAGAACGATCTTAAGGTGGTGCGTCAGTACAAGGGCGAGACGCTTCGTCAGTTGATCCAGCACTTCAGTCAGATGAGGAACAAAATTCCCAGGATCTCCAACGAGGAGGTCATCTCTGCGTTCTCCACGGGCGTCTCCGACGTCAAGATGCGGGAGAAGCTGTCCGTGAATGATGAGCTGACTTCCGTCGTCAGGCTCTTCGAGATCGCCGACCGCTGCGCTAAGGCTGAGGAGGGGAGGCTCTTCGTGCACAATCTGCCGGAGGCGCCTCCCCCAAAGCCGAAGTCCAAGGACCCCAAGCGAAAGGAGGCTGCTGCCCTCGCTGCGGAGCCAGATTATAAGCAACGCCGCGGGGACCGCTCCGATCGCGATAAAGGTCGACATCGCCGCTACTGCATTATCCACAAGAAGGACACCCACAATACCGAAGATTGTTGGATTGTCCGGAAGTTTCACGAGGAAAACGGCGTCGCCAAGCATCGCGGGGGCGGCCGCAACAACGGCAAGAGCGGATCCCGGGGCGATCGCCGCGACGACGACCGCGAGGAAGGTCACCGCCGTGGGGGTCTGTCTCGAGCCGATCCCGAGCTGCTGTCGCTACCCCCGCCAACAAACGATCGTCGGGAGGAAAACCAGGGGGGCTATCAAGAGCCGCGAGACTTCGTCGCTTGCCTCCTGGGTGGAGCTCAGGCTCCTCTGTCAAATCGACACTTCAAGCAGCTATCGCGAGAGATCGCGGCGGCACAGCCCAACGTCGGCAATCGCCTGATGAAGTGGTCGACGTGCAAGATTGGCTTCGACGAGGAGGATCATCCGGCTTCCACAAGGGGCGTGGGCACAATCCCCCTCTTGTGCACGCCAACCATCAACAACGTCGCCGTCAACCGCACTCTCATCGACGGAGGGGCGGGCCTCAACATCATCTCTGTCGAGATCTTCGAAAAGATGCAGGTGCCGTACCACCGGCTCATGCCAACTCGGCCGTTCTTCGGGGTAACCGAGGGATCTACGACGCCAATTGGGCAGGTAAGCCTGCCCGTCACCTTCGGCACCCGGGACAACTACAGGACAGAAAGCCTCGACTTCGACGTTGCCTACATCGCCCTGCCATACAATGCCATCCTCGGCTACCCAGCCTTGGCTAGGTTCATGGCGGCAATGCACCATGGCTTCAATGTCCTCAAGATTCCGGGCGCCAATGGCACGATCACCGTGCGCTGCAATGAGAAGGATGCTCTCCGATCAGTTGAGCATGTCTACCGCGAGGCCGCCACCATGTTCCCCGCCGACGAAGATCTACTGGAACACTCCGGCGACCTCGCGAGGAAGAAGCAGCTCGTATCCCAGGAGCGGGCTGCGGCAAAGAAGGCCTCTCTCGAGCCCCACCCTCTGGGTTCGACAGAGAAGAAGTTCGCCGCCTCTGCATCGCCTACTCCAAGCGAGGACCTGGTCCATCCAATGCTGGACATGAGCATTGGGGAAGCTGCGGTACCCTCCGGCAGGAGGCCCCAGTTTACCCAGGAGCGCTCGGCAACCAAGAAGGTCCCGCTTCAGGCTGGGGGCTGCGACAACTTCGTCACCATCGGGGCAGGGCTTTCCCCCAAATAGGAAAGCGCGCTCGTCACCTTCCTACGGGCAAATTCTGACATGTTCGCTTGGACTCCGTCAGATATGCCCGGCGTTCCCAGGGAGGTGATTGAGCACCACCTAGCCGTGTGCCCTCAGGCACACCCCGTGAAGCAGAAGACCAGGAAGCAAGCGCAAGAGAAGCAAGACTTCATCGTCAAGGAAATAGAGAAGCCCACCCCACCTGGATTGCTAATCGGGTGGTCGTCCCAAAGGCAAATGGCAGTGGGCGCCTCTGCGTGGACTTCACAAGTCTCAACAAGGCCTGTCCCAAGGACCCTTACCCTCTCCCGAGGATAGATCAAATCGTCGACTCCACCGCCGGCTGCGACCTCCTTTGCTTCTTGGATGCTTTCTCTGGCTATCATCAGATCAAGATGGCAAAGGAGGACGAAGAGAAGACCGCCTTCATCATGCCCTGTGGGGTGTACTGCTACGTCTGCATGCCCTTCGGCCTGAAGAACGCAGGAGCTACATTCCAAAGGCTCATGCGTAAGGCCCTGGGGGCTCAGATGGGAAGGAATGCGGAAGCCTACGTTGATGACATCGTCGTCAAGACTCGCGAGGGTCGCACCTTCATCGAGGATCTGGAGGAAACATTCGTCAACCTGAGGAAGGTAAACATCAAGCTCAACCCCGCCAAGTGCGCCTTCGGCGTACCGTCGGGAAAACTGTTGGGGTTCCTCGTGTCCAATCGCGGGATAGAGGCGAACCCCGACAAGGTCAAGGCCATCGAAGAAATGCGTCCTCCGCGCAATCTCAAGGAGATGCAACGTCTCACGGGGTGCATGGCAGCCCTGGGGCGCTTCATCGCGAGGAGTGGGGAGAAAGCCTTACCCTTCTTCAAGCTTATGAAGCGCACCGGGAAGTTCGAGTGGACTCCGGAAGCCGACAAGGCCTTCGCTGAGTTGAAGAGGTACCTCACGAGCCCACCGATCATGGTTGCCCCAACCCCCCATGAGCCCTTGCTACTCTACATCGCGGCAACTCCAAGGACTGCAAGCGCTGTTCTCGTCGCGGAGCGAGACGCCAAGGTGATCGCCAAGGAGGAGGTCACTCCTCCGAGCTCGGGGGCTCCTCGTGAGGAAAAGGATGCTTCATCTCCTGACCCTCGAGAGGAGCCGCCCGCAGAATCTTCGCCGACCAACCCGCTCTTCCAGAGCAACGCTCAAAAGCCTCCTGAGGAGGAGCCTTCCGAGGGTGTCGTCAAGGTGCAAAAGCCTGTGTACTTCGTCAGCATTGTACTGCACGACATGCGGGAACGCTACACTATGCAGCAAAAGCTGCTCTACACCTTGCTCATCGCCTCGCGGAAGCTACGCCATTACTTCCAGGGTCACCCGATTAAGGTGGTAACCGATCGGCCCCTGGAAACCATCCTACGCAACCCCAATGTCACCGGGCGGGTGGCTGAGTGGGCCGTGGAGCTTCAGCCTTTCGAGATCTACTTCGAAACTACAAAGGTAATCAAGAGCAAGGCTTTGGCCGAGTTCACTGCAGAATGGACTGATCCGTTCGTCGACGAGCCTCCCGAGGTGGAGTCAACTCTCCCTGGAGAGGAGGCCCCAGGCCTCTGGGTCATGCACTTCGATGGCGCCTTCAACCTCCCCGGCGCGGGAGCTGGTGCTGTCCTAACCTCTCCCTCTGGAGACAAGCTCTTCTATGTTGTGCAGCTCTGCTTCAATCCTGAGGACAAGGTCTCCAACAACATCGCGGAGTACGAAGGACTACTCGCCGGCCTAAGGGCGGCAAACGCTTTGGGCATCAAGCGCCTCATCGTCAAGGGAGATTCACAGCTGGTTGTGAACTTCTTGAACAAGAGCTACACTCCAAGGGATGAGCACATGGCGGCTTATCTCGAGGAGCATCGAAAGATGGAAAAACGCTTCCAAGGCTTGGAGCTGAAGCACATCCCGAGGGGAGAAAATGTGGAAGCCGACGAGATCGCCAAGCGCGCCTCTCATCGCCTGGCGCAGCCCACCGGCGTCTTCGAGGAGCGTCTCTTCAAACTGTCCGCCTCTCTGTCAACATCCAATTCCCCTCCTCCTTCTGCTTTGCCGCCACCGCCGGAGCAGGGGGCTCCGGATTGCGGGCCTCCCTCGGGTGACCGCGTCCTTCTGGCATTAGCGCGACAGGAGGGAGTGGATTGGATCATCGAGCTCAAGGCCTACCTCACCAGCAGCCGGCTCCCTGAGGATGAGGAGGAGGCCAAGAGGATTGTGCGGCAAGCTTCGGGCTACTGCGTCAAGGACGGTGACTTGTACCGGCGTCGCCCAAATGGCGTCGCTCTGAAGTGCATATCTACTCACCAAGGCCAAGAGCTTCTAAGGGACATTCATGCCGGCGAGTGTGGCCATCATGCTTCTGCTACAACTCTAGCCGCAAAGGCATATCGAAGTGGCTTCTACTGGCCTTCGGCGCTCGGAGATGCGGCGGAGATGGTCAAGAGATGCGAGGCGTGCCAATTCCATGCCAAGCAGATACATCAGCCGGCGCAAGAGCTGCGAACCATCCCACTCACTTGGCACTTTGCCGTTTGGGGGCTGGACATCCTCGGTCCATTTCCCAGAGCGCAAGGGGGCTATCGCTACCTCTACGTCGCCATCGACAAGTTTACCAAGTGGGTGGAGGTGGAACCGGTGTGCACAATCCCGGCGAGATCCGCAGTCAAGTTTATCCGTGGGCTGGTCTGTCGTTTTGGTGTGCCTAACCGCATCATCACCGACAACGGCAGCCAGTTCACCAGCGGACTGTTCCAGGACTACTGTGCATCGATCGGCATCAAGATCTGCTTCGCCTCCGTCGCCTACCCCCGGAGCAATGGCCAAGCCGAGCGTGCTAACGCTGAAGTGCTCAAAGGGCTCAAGACGAAAAGCTTCAACGCCAAGCTCGAAGCCTGCGGCAAAAAATGGTTAGACAACCTCCAATCCATCTTGTGGTCCATCAGGACTACCGCCTCCAAACCCACCGGAGAAACCCCTTTCTTCCTGGTCTATGGGGCGGAGGCTGTTCTTCCCACCGACATCAAGTTCGGGTCGCCAAGAGTGCTCGCCTTCGACGAAATTCGCCAAGAGGACCTCATCAAGGATCGCCTCCTCCTGCTCGAAGAAGCTCGGTGCCAAGCCGCGCTCCGCGCCACGAGGTACCAGCAAGGACTACGCCGCTACCATAGCCGCCATGTTCGGGCAAGGACTCTAGAGGTCGGCGACCTGGTGCCGAGGAGAATACTCTCTCGTGAGGGTCTGCACAAGCTGTCTCCAATGTGGGAAGGGCCCTTCAAGGTGACGCACATCGCCAGGCCAAGCTCGGCGCGGCTAGAAACCGCAGAAGGCGTGCCAGTGGGGAACCCGTGGAACATAGCTCATCTGCGAAAGTTTTACCCTTAGGTTCCTCACGAGGAGAAAAAGACCGTTTTCACGGCGCTTGTATCAGCTAAAGCTGCTCTTAAGCACTGATATTAAGTTATCGCGCAGTATAGTGCCTCTGCTTCGGCATGACATCAAAATGGCATGAAGTCCATTTATTTTCTGTTGTACTCCTCGCGGAAGGGGGCTAGGCATGGTGTCTATGCTGGGGCCTTCGCCCAGAAAACAGCAAGCCCAAAAAACCCGAAGGGAGCGAGCTCTGGTCGGGGGCGACGGCCCCGTTAACGATCACCTCTGGATGCCCATGGTGCTTAGTTCCTCGCGAAGTACGCCAGAAAATAAAAAATCTTCAAGAAAAAGTCCAAGGTGTGCCCAAGGCACCCGTTAAGGACCTACCCCTCGTGAGCAACCCTCACGAGGGAGCAAAGACGCGTCGATGCACCAGCATCCGCAGGAAGATTCCCTCTCCCGAGGAAGGCCTAACGTGGCAGGATTATTGAAGACCAAGGCCGCTCCGATCAATCTTGCGAAGGAGACGCAGATCCGGAGGTCCACGCCAGGCCCTTCATCTCATGAGCAATCCTTGTGGGGTGTCGACGGTCTCTGGGCTCTCTTAAGCGTCGACGTTTTCACGTCCGTGAGGGTCCAGCTTCCCTCAACGACGAGGAAGGCCCCATGAATCGCCACGCGCGGCAATTTGCTCTTAGCTGCTGGCACGGATAGTGCCGCGCTCCTCCACGACGGAGAAGGTCCCTGTGCCGGTCACAGGGGCATCTTATTCGCCTTCTTTTTTCGTTTGTTTTGTCGATTTGTTTTTCCGTTTTCGGGGATTTGGGGTTTTTTGTTTTCCAACTCTTTCTTCAACTTCTTCTCTCAGGAATCGTCCAATGTGTCGCCGACGCCGACCCCATCTCGAGCTCTGAGGCAAAGGGAGGCTTCCCGTCAACGCCAACAGCTCACTAGGGCTCTCGAGCGAAGCAAACGACCAGGACAATGAAGAGAAGCAGGCTGATTAGCAAGTGGATTTCATTAAAAAGCCCCCCAGCGGGGGAAGGAGCGAAGCACGACGGGGCATACCCCGCCGGCAAGGACTACAAGGCAAAAAGGGGAGGAGACTAGCTCCCCTCCCCAGAGGACTACCGCGCCAGGACCTCCTCTTCACTGCGCCGCGAGCTGGGGGTAGGTGCGGCGGACGCCGTCGACGGTGAAGACCCGCACAGTAGCCTCCAGGGTCCCCAGCTTGAAGCGGAAGACGAGGCGGTCGCCGATGCGGAGGCGACAGCCAAGGGCGAAGGGCCTCTAGCGGCCGGAGAGGACGACGTTGCTGTTCGCCCCAGAGAGGATGTCCACAGGCCAGAAAAGATCTGGCCTGCTTTGCTCGCCCAGGGCGATCTCCCCGGCGGCCGGGCCATGGGCGTGAACCGCCCTCCGGATGGCATCGGGCAGCCAGAGGGAATTGAAGCCCGGGGCGTCGACGACGAGGAGCTCCAAGAAGCGGGACCCCGGGGCGACGAGGGGTCCCAGCAGCGCCGCCGCCAAGGGGCGCGGAGTGGCAACCACTCCGTTCACCGGCGGGGCTGGAAGATCTGCAGCAGGGGGAGGGGGGCCCAGGGCGGCCTCCACCTCCCGGAGGGCCCGATCGATGCTCCCCGAGGTGCGGGGAGCAGGCGCCGCCGCCAGCGGCGGCGGCAAGTTCAGGGCGCCTCCACGCGCAGGACCCATGAGGGTCAGGGCGCCAGAGGTCCCCGCGGCGGCACGGCTCGCCTCGCCCTGCCACGGCACGCCAATGCGGAGGGGGCCGCCGGCGTCGGGCGTCCACTGGGCCGGGACCTTCGCCTTCTTCCTGCTGCCCATGGGGCGCCCGCGGCGCTTCACCCCCGAGCTCGATCCTACGGCGGCGGAGGAGTTGGAGGGATCCATGAGCTTGGGGGCGAGGAAGCAGAAGTGGCACTGGAGGAAGGAGGTGAAGTGCCGGAGGTCTCAAGGAGGATCTATTTAAGGGGGGCGTCCGGTGTCGATGCGTCAAATCTTTGCGCGGGAATCGAAGCGTTGGCGCGGCGCTCTGCAGTCAAGCGGCACGTCATTATGGCAGGTTGACGCCTCGGAGACCGTAGTGTCACCCGCCGTTTCGTCTCGCCAGCGGCGGCCGCGCCACGTGTCCGGAGTCTCTGCTTCTTCACATGGTCCTCTGACCGCACGGTTGACGCGTGCCGTCGGAGGGCCCAGTAGCTTCTGGGGCCCCTGGCCCTTCGCTCCCTCGAGAGGGCGCGTTCGCGGGCCAGGCTCCCGGGGGCTACTGTCGGTGGAATGGATACAGGGGTATCCCGGTCCACCTGCTTCTGGGCCACGTCATCGGCCCACCTTCAGAATCGACGACCCAATCTACGGAGAAGACCCTCACGAGGAGGCGCCTCGTGAGGAGAACGACGACAGAAACGACTAAGGACCAGAAGACCTCCTCACGAGCCCCTGCTGGTGAGGAGAGGAAGTACGCCCACGTCAGCTCAGCACGTTTGCGTGCAGAGCAAGAAGACAACGGCCAGAAGACCGCGTACCTCCCACGCTACCCCCGACAGGGAGGAGACCAACTTTCTCTGTGCCTGCCCAAAGCGGCACAGTGGCAGTTGGCCACCCCCCTAAATATAGCGTGGACGGTGCAGGGCACCAGAGGAGGACGTCAGCCTCCTCCACCCACTCCTGTGGACCGGCGCCGCTACCCTATGAAGACCAAGTCTACAGAAGAAAGTAGCCAACAGCTGTCCTCCCTCCTTGGCTGTGTGTGGCAACCCCTTCCCCAAGAAGATAAGGGGAAGGAGGACCTTGGCGCTATAAAAGGAGGGAGAGGCCACCCCTTAGAGGGGATCGGATCTTCATCTTCTTCAAGCTGCTAGCTGGGCACGCAGGTTCTTCAACCTCTGGCCAGCTAGAGCTTTGTAATCAAGGCCCTGTACTCCTCGCGAGGTGTCGCGTCGTAATACAGGAAGGCAGGAAGTAGGGGTTTTACCTCACCACGAGGGCCCTGAACCTGGGTAAAGCTCGGTCTCCCTCTCTGCAGTGCGTTGCGCGTCCGACAATCGAGGCTTCCGTCACCGTGTTTCATTGCGATCCAAGATCTCACACGTTCAGCCCCCTGCGTTCGAATCCTTGGGTCCGTCGCGTGGTACCCCGTGTTCTTGCGACACGAAATCCATCGACACAACCTGCAAAGCAAGATGCTGCTCCTAGTAGCGAGCTCAAGAACCCAGAAAGAAGAAAGAATAAAGGAAGACCTACTGAGAAATCAAAGAGAAGAAAGCCGCTTACTGAACTTTGGGAAGAAGCTGCAAAGAAGAGGAGAAATAAGAGATGTGAACCAAAGAAGCCAGTTGAGCCAAAACCAAAGAGAAAAGCTCGCACTAAGAAGTGCGCTTGGTGCACAGAAGAAGGGCAGTCGGTGCAGGACTGCTCGCAGATGAAGGCGGCTATGGCAAGAGAAGCAGGATGGCACGAGGATGTGGAGTTGAGGTTGTAGGTTATAGATGCTACATATGTTTCGAAAAAAAGAACTACTGTTTTGCCAGAAATTCTTGTATTAGAAAAAAGTATTTATTTATGATTTCAGAACCACATGTCATAAAATTATGCTCATATATTTCATATAATATGTAACATGTGTATGCACTTATGCTACAACTGCTGAAGAAAATGTTACAAGAAACTGCTATTTGATACTGGTTTGGTTGATGCAATATCTGTGTGTTACTCCAGCTAGTCAATTGTTCTAATGTAGCAAATGGGTATGATGGTTGCAGCATCATCTTGACAAGGTAGTCTGTAAGTTGTCCAGGAACTACAAGCAGCTTAATAACTGGCTCTAAGAAGCAAATTTGTTTTACTGAACAGCAAATCAATATAATGTTTGAAGTTTCTGCAAAAATACAAGGAAGAATACAATTCGGAAAGCTAAAAAGGATTAGAGTTGTCTAAAATTTTTGATTAGAGTTGTTTTAAAAATTTGAAATGGGAACAAGTTATATACAGGTTGTGAGCATGAAGTATATGTATTGCTAGCAGAAATGTATAGCTTATGCATCAAAAAATGAAAAATACAGTGATGTAAAGGATTATCACACTGACAGCAGTTGGAAGCAAAAAATAATACTTTGATGAGCACAATATGGGTTCATTAACAGCAAAAAAAAAGAACTAATGTAGCAACACTAAAATTGCAAAAAATTTGAACATCACCAGGTAGAAGGTACATGATTTCAGTGAACATCATAGTAACAACCAAAAGGTTTCCCCATTACATCTGATCCATTACAAACCAAAACCTACTTGTGCATCGAACACAAAAGAAAAATATTCTTAAAAATGCAGAATCCTTCCACATTGTTCATCTGATCCATTACAAACCAAAAAATCACAAACTAAAACTAAGAACACTAAAGAGCTTCTTTCATGATCTCCTTGTCATTATCTTCATGGTTGTCCCTCGTCTCAACAAGGCTTGCTGCAAGAAGCTTGCGGAAGTTTGGAATCGAGCCACTCTCAATGTCGCTCATGATCTTTCCATTGAAGAACTCCATGTAGAGTATGGCATAGAATCCGCAGTCAAACCTGCAACAAACAACAAACAGAGACATATAAGAAGCAAGAAAATAAATATATGATGCTGCAATGAAGAGAGCAAAAAATTGAAGTGTGGTCGAAGCAACTTACGGAGTTTCTTGCAGCGGGTGGTCGGGGGTAAAGCGCTTGAAAGCTGATAAATCAATGTTGCATAATCCAGATTCTTTTGCAGTCCTCACGATATTGGAGAACTAGAGTGAAACAATTTCCAGTCAGACCAAATAAAATAAATGAACCAGGAAAGTAGCAAAAAAACTACTAACCAGATTGCTTGCTTCCTTCTCTAATTTGCTCACACCATTGGCTGGCAGCATGGAATCGAATAGATGAAACTACTTGTACAGCAAGTTAATGCAGGCTACAACCCAATGTTGATGTGCTACAATGGGAAGGTATATCTACAAAGTAAACATAGGAAAACAGCAAAGAACAAAATGTTTGTCATCACACAGGGGGAAAGATAAAACTACATAACTAACAAGGTTAAAAAATGATTCAAGAATTTTTCTCACAATATCATCCTTCAGAATCTTAAACTTGCTGCAAGCCTCCTTAAAATCCCTCATGACAGTGGAAGGATTGAATGTACCAGGATCACAAATTAGTTTGTCCTATGAAAATTTGTATCACAATGCAGCAGAAACTGGTTAGATGCACAGCAAAAAGGGCAGGAAAAAGTGATGAAAAATAAAGGTGGAAAAATATGTTTATGTCAGCTGATGTTTACTAACCGTAGTGTAGGTTGCAAATGCGTACTTCTTCCTAGACCTAGATTGCTTATCAGCACAAGCTTTTGCAATTTGGTTGAACCTCTCCGTCCATACGCACATCACCTCACTATCCAAATATTGACGGGGACGAAAGGATGCATGGAAGGCCCTGTAGGTGCAGAAGTAACAGCCAAACCTCACAAAGCATTTGCTGCGCACACATAAGCAACAGAATGAAGCAAAAAAATTGATTTGAAGCTTGAGAAAAAGAAAGAAACTAAGAACTCACTTTGCATCATTTTGCTTCTACCTCTTTAGTCTCTTACCATGACCTATGAACTTGTCGTAAACCATGACATGTTCTTGAGAAACCTTAATCTTCTTTACCTTTGGAGGAGTAGCATCAGACTTCGCAGCCCTCTTTTGCCTATTCCTCTTGTCAAGAGTATCAACTCCAGTACTTGCAGCGTCTTTTGCTTCATTGATATCAACAGCAGTAGTAGGAACTAAAAATGAAAAAGAAGCAAACATAAATTGATATGATGGCAACAACCTATAGAAAGTAAAAGTTAGCAACTCAACAGCAGAAACTAAAAAAGGAAGAAACTTAACAGCAATAATATAGCTTGCATGGTATAATAAAATAGCAAATGAATGGTACTGAATCAGCAAAAAAAGGTGATACTGAAAAAGCAGTTAGTAATTATGATGAAACAAAAGATTACAAAGGTTGTAGCATGAAATTATGAAGCAGGAAGCAAAAAAATTTAAAAGTTGTAGCAAAAAAGCACATGAAAAGTATGCTACCAGCAATTTTGAGTTATAACTTGAAGCACATTTACATAATGTTTGCAGCTAAAATCATGTACTAATCTAGCAAATCAATAGAACTAAAGAAGCAAGATAGTATTATAACCTATGTTCAAGGGTAGAGGAGTCACAGCCTCAGAAGGGGAGCCAACACATGCTTGAACATTGTCCTTAACAGAAGGAGGTGAGATAATCATAATAGATGGAGGCGACATGATCATAACAGATGGAGGTGCATCACTCGACTCTTCGGTTTGTGGAATGGTAGAAACTACAAAAAAAAGGAAAAAAATGCAATAAGAAGAAATGCAAAAGGCATAATAAAAAATGCAACTAAAATAAACAAAAAAGATGTGCACTAGATAATAAGTATTAAAAGGACATGTGTTGCTGGTCTGAACAGTTGCCGTCGTAGGCGGCATCACAAGCATAGGAACAATAGATTCCTCAACTGCTGTGGACTCCATGGGGCCTGCAAAAAGAGGGAAACACAAAAAAACATAGTTATTCCATATGTTATGCACGGCAGGACAAAAAAGGGAAAAATTGCTTCAAAAAGAAAAGATAACACTAACCAGAAGGAGGTGGGTTAAAAAAAGCATATTCTTGAGAGCTAGGATCAATAAGATCCATTGAAGGAGCGTCGGGGGCAGCATTCCATGCTTCATCAGATATGTCTTTGCGTGGGCTCCTAGAAAAAAATGGCGACCGGGCAGGGCTGTGCACATCATTTTCATCACCAGCATCTCCTATGGAAGAATCTAACAAAACTGCTGGTTGTGGTACATCAGCAACACTGCTCTGTGCTTCCACTTCAGGTCCTTTTGCTTCGCGCAGATCCTCCACTTCAGTTTCAGCAATGTCTTCATCATCTTTGGTTGCTTTGGAATCATCGACCTTTGCCTCATTCTCGATATCTTCTTTGTCAACAGTTTCAACATCTGGACCATGGTCATCACCTACTCCATCTTGCCTGGTAGGGAAAACAACTTCAGGTGGATCATTGCCTTCAGCAATCTCTGCTTCAACATCAATCAGTAGAGCACTCATGCGATTCGCATGCAACGACTTCAACCCTGCAGCAAAGTTCTTACAGCAGGTATCTACATCGGTAGCAAAAAGGGCCTTGTGCTTGTTGTGCAAATGCTTGAAACGAGGTGGGACCTGAAAGTATAAGAAAATGTGCAAAAACAAAATGAGCACAAAATAAAAAGGAGCAATGTACTGAATTAGTATATGCATACATTTGTAGCAAAAATAGATGTAACTAAATGATACAACACAGAAAACCTATTGCAGCACACAACATTAACTAATGAAGCAAAAAAAGTGGAAGGTCTTTACCTCCAGATCTTGGCTGCTTGGAAATACAAGCCACTCACTGAGGGATGCAGATGGGTTTACTTCAACATCTTCAATGGTGTGGATGACGGGCTCGTTCACAGGATTGTTCACAGGCTGGTTCACATGGTGGTTGACTGCTTCAGCATATGGAGTGTTGGACAGCTCAAGAAACTACACACACAAGCCAGCAAAAAAGCAACAAACAAAAGTAATTAGTTTGCGTGGGATAGAAATAGAAATAATAGAAGCCAAAAACAAACTTTCCATTGTCTACAACTTACAGGTCGCCTCCCAAAAACAGTGCTGTTCCTCAAAATCTTTCTATCAAGATCATTTGTCACGACAAACTTGAAGTCCTTGGTTGTTGCAAAACAAACTCTTGGTAGCCTGTAGTCAATGACGTGCTGGTTCAGCAGAAAAAACAAATGGTCCATGTATACAATCTGTAAAAACACACACACACAACATAGTGAAGAAAATGACTACTAATGCAGCAAAAACATAGTGAAGCAAAAAGTGTGTGTATTTAAGCAAACATATGAAAACTTACACCAAGCATTGCAAAAGGCCCACTAATCCAGAACTAGAACTTTGAAGAGCCAGGAGGTAGGATAAGGGGCTCTGCCTTCTTATTCTGAATTTTTTGCACCTCTACCATTGCTAAATCAAGCAAGTGCTCATCCCAAGCAAACTCCTCTGTACTCATCGGGTCCACCATGCTAGCAAGATAATCCAAGCCGCACATATTACCACTGCCCGGGTCAACCACAGTAGCCAAGCATAGTAGATCCCAGGTCCTCAAAATGGTAACAATATCATTGTCCCCACAAGTCTTCAAGACATTGATAGCAGTAGCAATGTCAGGCCTGCTGTTGGCTTGAGACTTGTAGATATTGCGCATATTAGAAGGCTCACTTTTCTTCAAAAGCTCCACAAGCCTATTGCCGCAGCGAATACCATACACCTTCCTGACCATATCTCGTGTAAAAACAATCCTGTTCTTGTGATACTTGAACTCACGCAATTGCGGAGTTGTGTGCACAACAATGAAGTCAATGAGCTCATTAGGAATGTTGAATGGCAACACATTCAACAGAGCCCTAAAGACGCTATTCTCCTCAATTATGGTTTTCTTCGCAGGGGATAATTCACGAGCAACTGTGCTCAACCATTTCACAGCGAAACGGTCCTTCGACAACCACGAACCAACTTGCTCCTAACACACAAAAGCAAAAACAATTACATAAGAAGCTGCATTACCAGGTTCAAAATGAAGCAACCTATGAAACAGCAAAAACAACATACAAAACCTATGAAAATAACATCATCACAGTAAAAACCTAGGAAGCAAAAAACAAACAAACATATATACCTATGAGACAGCAAATTATGCTCATGACAGCTTATATATCATAACAACACGTTTCAAAATAACCTATGCAGCAATAAAAATATTAGAAACAACACTACATATGATGCAAACATATACAACACCTATTTATATGCAAAAATAACACACAATTTTTCAGACAAAAAAGTGTAGCATACATGACATTTACAGGAACACACAAAAATGTTTGCATCATCATACAGCAATAGTAGCAAAAAACAAGTGCAAATCATGCTACATACCCTAACATGGACAAACAACAACAACATGAACAGGCTGTAGGGAGGAAATCCCTGTAGGAACCCTAGCATAATCCCTACTAGAATAGCACATATGAAGTAGATTCAGAACTAGAGAGTGTATGAAATGCACTCACAGCCATGGTATGCTCTCAACGACTGAATCGTCAAGGACCCTCTCCGTCGACCACGGGGTCAGCACTGGTTCCTTCCACAAAATGGAGGTGAGATCCCTGGGAAAAATTAGAGCAAAATGAGAGGGGGCTGGGACCGGCCAGTAGATCGAGGATGCAACGAAAGCTCACAAGGAGTAGGCGGTGGGTGCACGCCGTTCGCCGGCTGGGTCAATGACCACCGCCACCGGGGAAAACCTCGTCGCCTACGGGGTCGCCTCTCCACCAGAATGACCGCCTACGGACGAGGAAATGGAGGAGGAGGCGGTGGACGCGAAGAGGAGGAGGTGAACGCGGAGAGGAGACGGTCGACGCGGTGCTGCTCGCCGGCCGCAGCAGACCCCGGCGGCGCATCACCCCGGAATCGCCCTCGCCACCTGCGGGGGTAACTTTTCGTTCTGATACTTTTTCATATAAAAAACTTTTTAATCCGACTTCGTATGCAAAAGTTATGGCCGTTTTACCGAGACATAAAGTTTTTTTGTAAAAAATATCAAAATTTATTTTTATTATTTTTCTTACTTACTAGATCACATAACATAACTAAATCTGATTTTTTGAATTTTTTTCAAACCTTTTATCATTTTCTTTTAGTTTTTAAAAGACTAAAAAGGCGACCCACCGGGGGGGGGGGGGGGGTGGGACGTGAAAAAAAATCCTCCCGTTATGCGTGGCGCATTTGCTATATGCGCCACGCATAATTTGCCTATGCGTGGCGCATATTGCAATATGCGCCACTAATAGGCCAAATATGCGTGGCGCATATGGAAAATGTGCCACGCATAAGACAGGATATTTTGTCGGCGATCTTTTTGGTGGGTCCCGCCAGTTATGCGTGGCGCATTTTAAACAATATGCGCCATTAGTAAGAAAATTATTAGTGGAGCATATTTGCAAATGCGCCACTAGTAAATACTAGTGGCGCATATTAAATAATATGCTCCACTAATAAAATATCTACCTATAAGCCTTTTTCCACTAGTGCCTATTGCAGCACACAACATTAACTAATGAAGCAAAAAAAGTGGAAGGTCTTTACCTCCAGATCTTGGCTGCTTGGAAATACAAGCCACTCACTGAGGGATGCAGATGGGTTTACTTCAACATCTTCAATGGTGTGGATGACGGGCTCGTTCACAGGATTGTTCACAGGCTGGTTCACATGGTGGTTGACTGCTTCAGCATATGGAGTGTTGGACAGCTCAAGAAACTACACACACAAGCCAGCAAAAAAGCAACAAACAAAAGTAATTAGTTTGCGCGGGATAGAAATAGAAATAATAGAAGGCAAAAACAAACTTTCCATTGTCTACAACTTACAGGTCGCCTCCCAAAAACAGTGCTGTTCCTCAAAATCTTTCTATCAAGATCATTTGTCACGACAAACTTGAAGTCCTTGGTTGTTGCAAAACAAACTCTTGGTAGCCTGTAGTCAATGACGTGCTGGTTCAGCAGAAAAAACAAATGGTCCATGTATACAATCTGTAAAAACACACACACACAACATAGTGAAGAAAATGACTACTAATGCAGCAAAAACATAGTGAAGCAAAAAGTGTGTGTATTTAAGCAAACATATGAAAACTTACACCAAGCATTGCAAAAGGCCCACTAATCCAGAACTAGAACTTTGAAGAGCCAGGAGGTAGGATAAGGGGCTCTGCCTTCTTATTCTGAATTTTTTGCACCTCTACCATTGCTAAATCAAGCAAGTGCTCATCCCAAGCAAACTCCTCTGTACTCATCGGGTCCACCATGCTAGCAAGATAATCCAAGCCGCACATATTACCACTGCCCGGGTCAACCACAGTAGCCAAGCATAGTAGATCCCAGGTCCTCAAAATGGTAACAATATCATTGTCCCCACAAGTCTTCAAGACATTGATAGCAGTAGCAATGTCAGGCCTGCTGTTGGCTTGAGACTTGTAGATATTGCGCATATCAGAAGGCTCACTTTTCTTCAAAAGCTCCACAAGCCTATTGCCGCAGCGAATACCATACACCTTCCTGACCATATCTCGTGTAAAAACAATCCTGTTCTTGTGATACTTGAACTCACGCAATTGCGGAGTTGTGTGCACAGCAATGAAGTCAATGAGCTCATTAGGAATGTTGAATGGCAACACATTCAACAGAGCCCTAAAGACGCTATTCTCCTCAATTATGGTTTTCTTCGCAGGGGATAATTCACGAGCAACTGTGCTCAACCATTTCACAGCGAAACGGTCCTTCGACAACCACGAACCAACTTGCTCCTAACACACAAAAGCAAAAACAATTACATAAGAAGCTACATTACCAGGTTCAAAATGAAGCAACCTATGAAACAGCAAAAACAACATACAAAACCTATGAAAATAACATCATCACAGTAAAAACCTAGGAAGCAAAAAACAAACAAACATATATACCTATGAGACAGCAAATTATGCTCATGACAGCTTATATATCATAACAACACGTTTCAAAATAACCTATGCAGCAATAAAAATATTAGAAACAACACTACATATGATGCAAACATATACAACACCTATTTATATGCAAAAATAACACACAATTTTTCAGACAAAAAAGTGTAGCATACATGACATTTACAGGAACACACAAAAATGTTTGCATCATCATACAACAATAGTAGCAAAAAACAAGTGCAAATCATGCTACATACCCTAACATGGACAAACAACAACAACATGAACAGGCTGTAGGGAGGAAATCCCTGTAGGAACCCTAGCATAATCCCTACTAGAATAGCACATATGAAGTAGATTCAGAACTAGAGAGTGTATGAAATGCACTCACAGCCATGGTATGCTCTCAACGACTGAATCGTCAAGGACCCTCTCCGTCGACCACGGGGTCAGCACTGGTTCCTTCCACGAAATGGAGGTGAGATCCCTGGGAAAAATTAGAGCAAAATGAGAGGGGGCTGGGACCGGCCAGTAGATCGAGGATGCAACGAAAGCTCACAAGGAGTAGGCGGTGGGTGCATGCCGTTCGCCGGCTGGGTCAATGACCACCGCCACCGGGGAAAACCTCGTCGCCTACGGGGTCGCCTCTCCACCAGAATGACCGCCTACGGACGAGGAAATGGAGGAGGAGGCGGTGGACGCGAAGAGGAGGAGGTGAACGCGGAGAGGAGACGGTCGACGCGGTGCTGCTCGCCGGCCGCAGCAGACCCCGGCGGCGCGTCACCCCGGAATCGCCCTCGCCACCTGCGGGGGTAACGCCTTCGAAGAGCAGCAATGAAATGGACAAGGATGCAAAAATTCTTGCTACGACCGATGTGGTAAGAAGACTCTTCTTGCGATGACACGTGGCTCAACGATGGATGTTCGATCGGGACCTATCCGACGGCGCGTGAGCCAGAGGACGCGACCGCGCGATCCTCTGCCTGAAGGACAACATTTTCCTTTTTATTATGAGATGTGTCGTCGAATGCTCACTATGGAATGCTGAAAATTTCCACCCTGAATGATGCATGGTTTAGATTAGTGGCCCGAGAGTTTCCTCTAACCATTTATACAAACTTTATGAATGACCAATGTTTCCTCACTTAGTTCACAAATGAGAAGCATAGATATAAACAAGTGCAATGTTGAAAGCGTTCCCTATGACATCATAGATGAGCTAACTCCCAACTCAGACTTTGTCAAGCTCGCAACTTCATAATCTTAATCACAATGGTTCAAGTTTATTAAATGCAAGAAATAAAGTGTGGATTCAAGTTCGTGGGAGCCTTTAGACTACTTTTCTCATAACAAACATACTCATAAGCATTTTAATATTTGGAAAATAAGTAAAACAATGAAACATGAAAAACATACTTGGAATAGCATAAAAGCTAATCGGTAGATATGGTGGACTCACTAGAATAACTTGGTTTGAAGGTGTTGGAAAAACAAGTTTTTGACTTGTTGGATTTTTATTCTTGGGCTAGGAAGAGGGAGAAAGTTGACCAACTACATGCATGCATAAGTGTCATAGAGCTAAACAATCCATGTTAAACAATGTAAACAAGTATTAAGCATCAAAACAATGAATACAAAATAGCTCCCAATAAACCATATGCAAATCAAAACTTATTCAAAGCATATGAAGCATGCAACTATATGTATCTTAATAATCAACTCCTATATCTTAATCCCAAATCTTTCAATGCATCCAAATCAAATCAAACTAAACCTCCAGTAGCTTTCTCTCAATATAAATAAAATGGTGGTCTCACCCAAATAAAAAGAAAACAAAGCAAAAGCAAACTATAACAATACTATAAAAGACGCTCTAAGTTTATGCGATAATATTGCGTTGATAGAAAAACAAAAAGTAGACATGTGCAAACCGAGAGTGTGTGTAGTCTAGTGGGGTCTTGTCATCCCCAAGCTTATGGTTTTTACCATTCTTTAATATCTCTTGGTGCAGCTAATTCCTGTGAAAAAACTTCAACACAAAGATATCTCCCATCTCTTTTTCTGTGGAGTGACATTAGTAGGCATAAAAAGCATGATGCTTGCTATGTGTAACTCCCAAAACAAATTGCATGAAAAGTGCCCAGTAGGTATATACTGTTGTACATCTTCTCATAAACTCAAACCAATCAAAAAAATTAGCTTTAAAGCTAAAAAAATACATAAAACAAAATAGGACAGAATCTATCTAGAAATATTGTAGCTGCAAAACATTATTAATTACCCTACTTAAACACATCGAAAATTTCTGTAAAAAGTCAGGCATACAGAGGATGAAAAGTTGAACATTCAGTTAAAAGGAGAGCTCAATCGGAGCTACAGAGAATTTTTTAGAATTGTTTTACTAAAAAGAGTCCGCGTAGGAATTTTTGCTCCATAAGTTTTCGGCAACTTTAACCATCCAAAATGTGTAAAACTTGGCACTTTATTAAAAACTCCAGTAGTAAAAAAACAGTCTCTTGTTACAGCAAGAGGATACAAAGAAAATCAAAATAAAAACAACCGGGTTGCCTCCCGTAAAGTGCTTTCTTTATAGCCATGTAGCTAGGCTTATGATACGTCTCAAATGTATCTATAGTTTTTTATGCTCCATGCTTGTTTATACACCATTTGCTTTGTATTTTGTTATACTTTGTGGTGTTTTTATGCATTTTTTAGAACTAACCTACTAACGAGATGCCACAGTGCCAGTTTTTTGTTTTCTACTATTTTTGTGTTTTAGAAAAGCTATGATACGTCTCCAACGTATCCATAATTTTTGATGCTCCATGCTTATTTTTACACCATTTGCTTAGTGTTTCGTTACACTTCATGGCATTTTTATGTATTTTTCAGAACTAACCTATTAACGAGATGCCACAGTGCCAGTTCCCTGTTTTCTGCTGTTTTTGTGTTTCAGAAAAGTTACACATGAAATATTCTCGAAATTGGACAAAACAAAAGCCAGATGTCCAGATATTTAATGAAGCTTCCAGAAGACCGAAGAGGAGACGGAGCCGAGCCAGAGGGCGGCCACACCACCAGGGGGCGCGGCCTACCCCTGGCCTGCGCCGGCCTATGGTGTGGGCCCCGTGGTTCACCTCTGACGCTGCCCCTTCGCCTATAAAGACCCCCTGATGAGAAAAACCTAAACACCCGAACACTTTTCCAGAAACACATCGTGATCCACCACCGTCGTCGACCCGAGATCGGGAGGGTCTAGAAGCTCTTCCTGGCACCCTGCCGGAGAGGGGATTCACCACCGGAGGTCTTCTTCATTGCCATGCTTGCCTCCAGTGCGATGAGTGAGTAGTCTACCTTGGACTATGGGTCCATAGCAGTAGCTAGATGGTTGTCTTCTCCACCATGTGCTTCATGTTTAGATCTCGTGAGCTACCTTACATGATCGAGATCACCGTTATGTAATTCTACATGTTGTGTTTGTTGGGATCCGATGAATATTGGTGTTGTGATTGAGTTCAAGTTCTGAATTTTATCTTATGTTATCTCTATGTTGTTTATGATCTTACATGCTCTCCGTTGTTAGTAGCTATCTTGGCCGAGTAGTTGCTAGTGACTCCAAGAGGGGGTATTTATACTCGATAGTGGGTTCATGAATCTATTTAATCTGGGGGAGTGACAGAAACCTCTAAGGTTGTAGATGTGCTATTGCTACTAGGGAGAAAACAACATTCATATGCTCGAGGGCATATGCTTTGTTTACATTACACACTTTGCTTAATGCAGTTATCTGTTGTTCGCAACTTAATACTTGTGGAGTTCTCAGATTAATTTGCTACAAGTGGATTATTAGTCATAGATGCAGTTGGATGGCGGTCTATGTATCTTATTGTATTGCCCAGAGTAAATCTCATAGTGATCCTCTTGACATATCACGTTGTCTTTATTCTATCAATTGCCCAACTGTAATTTGTTTACCCAGCATGTGTTATTTTATCTTATGGAGAGACACCACTAGTGAACTATGGACCCCGGTCCTATTTCCTATATATTACTTTCACCTGTTTACTTTACTCGCACTGTTTACTTTACTCGCATACTACTGTTATTTTCCACTCGATATGCTCATACCCTTTGTTTCAAGCAAATCGGTGAGATTGACAACCTCATCGTAAGTTGGGAACAAAGTATTTGGTTGTGTTGTGTACAGGTTCCACATTGCTACTAGTTGAAGACGCGCTAACAAGTTATCGTTAACAGCGCCCTTGTTGGAGTGTCACGCAGCTAGTGGGCATCACCTTCTGGAGTATTGGCTTTTTCCTACTGGATTGACTACCTTGGTTTCATAACTGAGGGAAAACTTGCTGCTATATTCATCAAACCTTCTCTTGGGGTTTTTAACTGGCCGGTCATTTACATCATCAATTACACGCCAGCAAAACATCACAAGTTTTCTGGTACTGTTACCGAGGACTAAAGAAGAAGAATCACCCACATCAAGACCGCGCCATCAACAAGTTTTTCTGGTGCCGTTGCCAGGGAAAAAAAAGACTTCGGCAAGGGGAGTTTCGCACGCACATCCTTTACTTTGTTTTAAGTTTTGCTTTACTTTATTTTTACTTATTTTGTTTTTATCAAAAACACAAAAAATTTAGTTTCTTTCCTTTAGTTCATTATGTTGTTCCCTAAGTACGTTTTGGAGGACCTCTCAATAGGTAGTGGTTCAATTATTGGAAAAAGTAACATTGAGGAATTTTTTAATCATATTAGTATGCATAAAGAAGTTGAGGAAAAGTCTTTGGCTGAGCTTGCTCCTAGTTATGAAGTTGCTTCTGCTTATTTCATTCACATGTTGGAAGCTAGGTTTGCTAGCCTTAATCCTTTTATGCAATACATGTTTCTTAAGCTTCATGATATTGAGGATCCTAAAAAGAAAGCTTTTATCTTGGAAACTTTGCGCATAGAATTTGGAGATGTTCCATTGAGGCTAGGGAAGTTTTTAAGAAATTTAATAAGCTTGGCTCACCTGTGGAGGTTGTTGGTACACCCAATGAAGATTTTAGAGTGCCAATACCTTGTAAACTAGGAGGAATTCATGATGCTTGGGAAAAGAATTCTAGTTGGATTTGTCCTGAAAATTCTTTTGATGAAAGTAGTGTACCAAAGCGTGATCATAAAGGATCTTCAAAAACTCATTTGGACACAATTCAATTTATTGTTGAAAAGACTCCTATAGTGTATCTTAATGCTTCTTTCGAAATTACTTGATTCGCACTTTCTGCGCCTAGCTCAAAGGCGTTAAAGAAAAGCACTCTTGGGAGATAACCCAATGTTTTTACATTCAGTTCTTTTTGTTTTATTTGAGTCTTGGAAGTTATTACTACTGTAATAACCTCTCCTTATCATTTTTATTTCCTTTTTGTGCCAAGAGAAGCCTCTAATTTGAGTGAGGTAAGATTTGGGGATGTTGTTGTCCTGAAATAGTTTTTGGTGCTGCAGCGTAAAACTTTGTGAAAATTCTCTGTATATCTTTTGGACCTTTGATTTCTTGTGCATATGCCCCAGGTTATATCCAAACTTTCATTAGTTGAACACTTTTTGATTTGAGCAACAGAAAACTCTCTAAAAATTTGACCTTTGTCAGCTGTTCTATTTTGACAGATTTCTGCCAATATTAGTGTTTGCCGCTTTATCTCTTTCTTTTTTAGTTCTTTTGATCATGGAACCTTTGGGGAAGTTGCTACAGTAGTATATACTTTATATGTGGTGGTTTTGAGTTGAAACCTAAAGCAAAAATGGTTGATTCATTGTTGTGCTTACACTAATGTTGCTAATAGATTTGTGTTTAGTTTTGTATGAAGGAAGTTTTCAAGTGTAGGGATCGGAGAATGATGAGATGAGTTGAATAACGGACAAAAGCTCAAGCTTGGGGATGCCCACGCACCCCAAGAAATATCCAAGAGGTACAAGCATCAAAGCTTGGGGATGCCCCCGAGGCACCCCTTCTTCATCGGCAAAAATCAGGTCACCTTTCAACACACTATATTTTTATTGTTTCATGCATTATGCATTTTTCTTGGAGCATCAGTTGTTTTAGTTTTCAGTTTTGTTTAGTTTTACTTCCTGCAATAAATGGTTGGACCCCAACAAATTTGTTTTGGAGAAGTTGCCTTGCTTTTCATATGCCAAGCTCTGTTTTTCACTCTTATCGTTTCAACGAGTGTTCTCTTTTTCTAGAAATGCGTTTAGCTTTCAATTTTCGCCTTGATTTATGTTCAGATCTTGTAATATCTTTGTATCAAGGTGTATTTTTGCCTCTGGTCCATGTTGGTTTTCATCAAAATAGTTGTTTATAAAAAGTTTGAATGGTATTGGAAAAGAGAAAAAGCTTTATGCAAAAAAGTGGTATAAGAAGGAGCTTGTGTAGACTGCGGCCTAGGCTTTTACATGTCATGCTTGATGTCTTTTTGATAGTATGCTTAGTGGTTTTTCTGTAGCATGACTTATCTCAAATGACTGAGATTGCTTAATGAGCCTTTGAAAAAATCATGCATTGTTTTAATTATTTGGAAGCATTATTTTGGTTTTCTCCTTGATGCTTTATTTGGGTTGACTTGGCGCATGCTCACACATGTTAGACTCATACAAAGTCGCCATTGCCTCTATGATCATTTAGTTTTTGACTTTTGATGCCATCTTATACTTCTTTTAATGTCGCTTTGTCGCTTTGCATGATTATGGCCGTTATTGCTCTCTTAGTTGGTCGCTCCCAGTCTTTTTCTAGCCCTCATTTTGTACTGAGTATGAGCTCTACTCGTGCATCCAACTCCTAAAAACCAATTTGTTCCAAAAGTGTGCACCATACATACCTATTAGCAATTTGCTATTCCAAAGTACATTTGACTTGCTTTTATCTATCCTTCAAATTAAACTCTTTTTGGTGTTATGTGAAAATTGGTCAATAAAGCTCTCACGAAACTGATGGCACACTTTACTTTTCTCGTTTTAAAATTTTGACATTGTGGCTCTCTTATGTTGAGTTGTTATGCTTGCAAGTTGTAAGTTGGAAATTATCCCAGCCATGCCGTCATGGGGCAAGCTTTCAACATTGCACTTACTTTCATTTGAGTTGATATCATGATCTTTTATTTATGGATACTCGCGATGTAAAATAAGTTGGGAATCTTGTGGGATTATGGAGTTTTTATATGTGTTAGGGAAATGCCTGGGCCGCTAATCTAAGCCATGCATCATTCATGGTGGAAATTTATAGCATGCCTATAGTGGACATTCAACGACGCATCTCACAATAAAAAGCTATACCAATGGTAAATAAAAGAGATGTCGAGGTGTTCATTGTCTGTTTGTCTTGTCATTTTGATGTGGGCTTGTTCCATGTCATTGGGCAGGAGGTACCCCATTGGCGGTTCTCGATGATACACATATATTTACAGTGACAAGAGCTTGCTTGGGACTCTAAGTCGAGTAGCATGAGATTTGGGTATCCGTACTTCACGGGACACGAGGTTTTCAACTTATGATTTGTCAAGCATATGCATCATAAGTGTATTCACATGAACATTAACCATTCAAGATGCCTATGATGGGGGCAATGAGAGCTCAAAGCTAGTAGGTACCATAATTTTTGAAGGTTTATAAAACTTGCAATCACTGCTTCCCTCCGCGAAGGGCCTTTCTTTTACTTTTTATGTTGAGTCTCCACCTTCTATCTTTATGCACTGTCTAAGAGAGCATAGTTGTCATTCTGAGTATAATGTACATTGTCCCAAAGTTTTCATTGATTGATTCATGATGTTGGTTTCACTAGTTCTCAAATTACTTGTATCTAGTTGCCCTCTTAAACTTGAAGGTGTCCTATGCATTTATGTTTTGCTCTCTCACGAAGGACAAGCTGAAAACCATTTGTATGTTTTTTCTTATGATTTTAACACACGTTTGACTTTCATTGTTTCATTTTCATGATCTTTCATTTGTGTTCTTTTTCATGTTATAACATGGTTGCTAAGTTTCTTCTATCAAGATTATATCTTTCATGCCCATGTTTTAAGTTCTTTTGATCCTAGCGCACAATGCTTACATATATGGTCAAGATTGTGTAGGTGCATGTCACCTCAAAAATTATTTCTTTTGTTATCACTTACCTACTCGAGGACGAGCAGGAGTTAAGCTTGGGTATGCTAATACGTCTCCAATGTATCCATAATTTTTGATGCTCCATGCTTGTTTTTACA
>QXEO01002078.1:0-13056 GCA_007115705.1 Dactylis glomerata | reverse complement strand
TTAACATGGCACCAACCCCTCCATCGAAGCGATGCTCTTGAGAATTACAAGGCTATCCCTACCTATCGGTCGGAACCAAAGTCCAAGGGTCCCTACCCACTGCCGCACCAGAGCGGCTGATAGAGGGGGCATTGACCAATAGCTTCACAGATGAAGGAAGGGGGAAATTTCGCCTCCTGAACCGCCTCTCATATGCAGTTGGATATGCCAAACATTGTGAATGCAAATTCTATGTAGGAATCCACCGTATGCAGCGGACATGCGCATTGCAAATGGTCCAGGCTGATAATTGACATTCAACATTGACTAAAATTGCACTGATAACTTGTTTGCTCCATGTGCTAAAATCTAAACATCTGCTCAATAAAGATTTCCTTTATATAAGTTCATGCCATTCTTGGTCTACGATTACCAGCCATCAAGCCTCCTTTATACGCGCACTTGACACCCATCGGTGATATGTCTAAACATGTCAAAGGATCAGTTAACCAAAGTGTTGGGACCCGTTCACTATAGCAGAAAATAGCTATGCCGACGGCCCAAAGCCGCCGGGTAAAATTGCCGTCGGCATAGCCTAACACGACGGCTTTTTCCTGATGCCATCGGGTCAGGTCATTTTCAATTTTTTTGAAAAATTCGAAATTTTGAAAAAAAATCAAAAATCATTTTTTGTAATTTTTTCTTTATTTTATTTTTTTTGCTATCTCTCTAATGACCCCAGAAACAATAACTTCCCGCTGGTCACCCATCCTTAGACTGCTACAATCCTAGCACACTTAACTCCTAAGTTCTATTTGAATAAGCTATCCCTATTCTACTAAGTCCTTATTGATATTAGTAGCATATCAATCCTCTTAAGGCATGTGTGTCTATATGATTATGTATAAGTATGTAAGTGTGTATGTCTATGTGTGTGTAGGTATATATATATATATGCATGTGTATATGTGTTTGCTAACATTTTGAAAAAATTTAAAAACTTTCAAAAACATTAAAATAAAACATTAAACCTAAATTTTTTAAAAAAATCAAAATTTTCCCAAAAATTTAAAAAATCATTTTTGGATCCGCAACATGTTATTTCTTTACTGAACTTTGCCCGTTAAAGCAGGACTTCGCACCGCCTGGCCATGAGCGCGAGTTTCGTGCGTTGTCATATTCATGCGGGTCCATAATCGGGCGTAACTAATTCAATAAAATCAAAAAAATATCAGACCTTCGCGTGGCTTCATTTTATATCACCTAGATGTGGGAAAAATTTGAAACCATGATAAAAGAAATTTACCAGAAAGTCCCTTCACAAAATGACCTACCACGATCGAGGGTTGCATGACTTTTAGTTAAAATGAGCTAGATTTGGCCCTGATCATGCCATAGTTTGTCGAACTAGGCCATATCGGACATGCACGTGGCCCTTAGGATGGCGAGGAACGCCAGAGAGGGCAATTTTTGTTTTGCTCCACAAAAAGTGCGTTTCCATTTTCGGAGTGCCGAAATCGGGGTTTTTTGTTAGACAACTACCGTAACGTTAAATGGAAAGCTGGGCACAACACCCCACATAAATAATAGACCATCTGAGATACACATATCAGCTCTCGTTCATCGCTTAAACCTTCAGAGTTATTTTCTGATTTTTACGCAAGCTCCTACCGATTTGGCTGGAACCGGACTGGTTTGCCCTATAGCTCTAATAAGGCGAGCTCCTGATTTTTTGCAAAAATCATTTTTGAATTCGCAATATGTCATTTCTTCACTAAACTTTGACCGTTAAAGAGGGACTCCGCACCGCCTGGCCGCGAGCGGGAGTTTCATGTGTTGTCATGTTCATGTAGGAACAGAATCGGGCATAACTAATTAAAAAATCGAAACAATGCGAGACCTTTGCGTGGCATCATTTTATATCACCTAGATGTGGAGAAAAAAATTCAAACCTTGATAAAAGCAATTTACCAGAAAGTCCCTTCATAAAAATGACGTACCACGTTCAAGGTTGCATGACTTTTAGGTTAAATCAGCTAGGTTTGGCCCTGATCATGGCATAGTTTGTCGAAACGAGGCCATATCGTACACATGCATGGCCCTTGGGATGGAGAGGAACACCATGGAGGCCAATTTTTGTTTCGTCCAATGAAAACTGCGTTTTCCAGTTTCGGAGTGCTGAAATCGATTTTTTTTGTGAGACAGCTATCGAAATGGAAAACGGAATGCTAAGCACAACACCCCACATAAATAATAGATCACCCGGGATACATATATCAGCTCTCATTTTGTTGCGCAAACCTTCGAAGTTATTTTCTAGATTTTACGCAAGCTCATGCCGATTTCACTGGAACCGGGGTGATTTTGCGCTTTAGCTTGATGCTCCAAGTGAATGTTGCTACAGACTGTCCTTGTGCGTGGTGAATAACAGCCCGTTGGGAACCCCAAGAGGAAGGTATGATGAGTGCAGCAGCAAGTTTTCCCTCAGTTTAAGAAACCAAGGTTTATCGAACAGGAGAGGAGAGACAATGACGACTGAAGGTGTTGTGGAACCTGCACACACACAAACAAATACTTTGTTCCCAACTTGCGATGAGGTTGTCAATCTCACCGGTTTGCTTGAAACAAAGGTTATGAGTGTATCGAGTGGAAAACAATATAGTATGCGAGTAAAGTAAACAGTACGAGTAAAGTAAACAGGTGATAGCAATATGATGGAAATAGGACCGGGGTCCACAGTTCACTAGTGGTGTCTCTCCATAGATAAAATAACACATGCTGGGTAAACAAATTACAGTTGGGCAATTGATAGAATAAAGATAACGTGATATGTCAAGAAGATCACTATGAGATTTACTCTGGGCATTACAACAAAATACATAGACCGCCATCCAACTGCATCTATGACTAATAATCCACTCCCGGGGATATCAATCCGAACACCCTAGAAGTATTAAGTTGCGAACAACAGATAATTGTATTAAGCAAAGTGTGTAATGTAAACAAAGCATATGCCCTTGAGCATATGAATGTTGTTTTCTGCCTAGTAGCAACAGCACATCTACCACCTTAGAGGTTTCTGTCACTCCCCCAGGTGTGAAATAGAGGCATGAACCCACTATCGAGCATAAATACCCCCTCTTGGAGTCACTAGCAACTACTCGGCCAAGATAGCTACTAACAACGGAGAGCATGCAAGATCATAAACAACATAGAGATAACAAAAGATATAATTCAGTACAGCAACTTAATCATAAACACCAATATTCATCGGATCCCAACAAACCAAACATGTACAATTACATAACGGTGATCTCAATCATGTATGGCAGCTCATGAGATCTAAACATGAAGCACATAGTGGAGAAGACAACCATCTAGCTACTGCTATGGACCCATAGTCCAAGGTAGACTACTCACTCATCGCTCCGGAGGCAAGCATGGCGATGAAGAAGACCTCCGGTGGCGATTCCCCTCTCCGGCAGGGTGCCGGGAAGAGCTTCTGGACCCTCCCGATCTTTGGGTCGACGGCGGCGGCGGATCGCGATGTGTTCTGGAAAACTGATCGGGGCCTTAGGTTTTTCTCGTCGGGGGGTCTTTATAGGCGAAGGGGCGATGTCAGAGGAGGGGCCAGGCGGCCACACACGGGGGTGGCGCGGGCCAGGGGCTGGCCGCGCCACCTGTGCGTGTGGGCCCCTGGTCCCTCGCCTCCTACTCTCCTTCGGTTCTCTGGAAGCTTCCGGGTAAAATAAGACTTCAGGAACTTGTTTCGTCCAATTCCGAGAATATTTCCTGTGTATCACTCTGGAACACAAAAACAGCAGAAAACAGGAAACTGGCACTGTGGCACTTGTTAATAGGTTAGTTCCGGAAAATGCATAAAAATGCCACTAAGTGTAACGAAACAATAGGCAAATGGTGTAAAAACAAGCATGGAGCATCAAAACTTATAGATACGTTTGAGACGTATCAAACATCCCAAGCTTAACTCCTGCTCGTCCTCGAGTAGGTAAGTGATAACAAAAGAATAATTTTTGAGGTGACATGCACCTACACAATCTTGATCATATATGTAAGCATTGGTGAGCTGGGATCAATAGAACTTAAAACATGGGCATGAAGATATAATCATGACAATAAGAACTTAGCAACCATGTTGTAAACATGCAAATGAACACAAACAAAAGATCATGAAAATGAAACAATGAAAATCAAACATGTGTTCAAATCATAAGGAAAAACATACAAAAGGTTTTCAGCTTGTCCTTCAAAGAGAGCAAAACATAAATGCATATGACACCTTCAAGTTTAAGAGGGCGACTAGATACAAATAATTTAAGAACAAGTGAAACCAACAATATGAATCAATCAATGAACTTTGGGACAATGCATATCACACTAAGAATGACAACTATGCTCTCTTAATGGTGCATAAAGAAAGAAGGTGGTGACTCAACACAAAAGTAAAAGAAAGGCCCTTCGCAGAGGGAAGCAGTGATTAAACATGTGCTAGAGATTTTCATTTGTAAAACAGAGAGATAAAACTTGATTTTGAGAGGTGGTTGTCTTTGTCAACGACTGGCAATGGGGTTCTTACTATCTTCCATACAAAAATGAAGCAAGTTTTTGAGAGAGAGATTGACACTTTTGTGCTTTTTTATAAAGCTTGGCACTCCTCCCCACCTTTTTTCCTTTCACAAACCATGGCTAACCGATTCCATCGGGTGCCCACCAACATTCACTTTCCATGGAGGAGTGCCTTTTTTTTCTTTCTTTTTTCTCTTATTTTTTTCTTTTTGGAATAAGCAATATGGAAGATAGCAAATCCGACCACTACGTCCCCATGAGCTAAAAACAGTGTCACAAAACGAGAAGTGTTTTGAAGGTTTTTGAAAGGTAGCACATGAAATTTTTACTTTGGAATGGCTTACAAATACCATGCATAGGAATTTATAGTGGGCACAATGGAAAACTTTGGCTTTTAGGAGTTGGATGCACGAGTAGAGCTCATACTCAGTACAAGGCGAGGGCTAGCAAAAGACTGGGAGCGACCAACTAAGAGAGCAATAATGGCCATAATCATGCAAAGCGACAAAGCGACATTAAAAGAAGCATAAGATGGCATCAAAAGTCAAAAACTAAATGATCATGAAGGCTATTGGCAACTTTGTAAGAGTCTAACATGTGTGAGCATGCGCCAAGTCAACCCAAATAAAGCATCAAGGAGAAAACCAAAATAATGCTTCCATACAATAAAAACAACGCATGATTTTTTCAAAGGCTCATTAAGCAATCTCAGTTATTTGAGACAAGTCATGCTACAGCAAAACCACTAAGCATACTATCAAAAAGACATCAAGCATGACATGAAAAAGCCTAAGCCGCAGTTTACACAAGCTCCTTCTTGTACCACTATTTTGTACAAAGCTTTTTCTCTTTTCCAACACCATTTGAAATTTTTATAGACACCTCTTTTGATGAAAACCAATAAAGATCAGAGGCAAAAATACACCTTGATGAAAAGATATGACAAGATCTGAACGCAAATCAAGGCGAAAATGAAAACCAAAAGCAGTAGCAGAAAAAGAAGAACGCACGATGAACGATAAGAGTGAAAAACTGAGCGTTCTTTGCAAATGAAAACGAGTACATCTCCTCCAAAGAAAATTTGTTGGGGTCCAACCATTTATTGCAGCAAAACAAACAAACTAAACCAACTAAGAAAACTAAAACAACTGACGCTCCAAGAAAAACACATAGTGCATGAAGCAATAAAAATATAGTGTTTTGAAAGGTGACCTGATTTTTGCCGATGAAGAAGGGGTGCCTCGGGGGCATCCCCAAGCTTTGACGCTTGTAATTCTTGGATATTTCTTGGGGTGATGCATGGGCATCCCCAAGCTTGAGCTTTTGTCCATTCTTCAACTCATCTCATCATTCTCCAATCCCTACACTTGAAAACTTCCTTCATACAAAACTAAACACAAATCTATTAGCAACATTAGTGCAAGCATAACATATAATCAATCCTCTATTTGCTTCAGGTTTTCAACTCAAAACCACCACATATATAGCATATACTACTGTAGCAATCTACCCAAAAGTTCCATGATCAAAAGAACTCAAAAGAAAGCGATAAAGTGGCAAACACAAATATTGGCAGAAATCTGTCAAAACTGAACAGCTGACAAAGGTCGAATTTTTGAGGGATTTTCTGTTGCTCAAATCAAAAAGTGTTCAACTAAGAAAAGTTTGGATATAACCTGGGGCATATGCACAAGAAATCGCAGGTCCAAAAGATAAACAGAGAATTTTCACGAATGTTTACGGTGCAGCACCGAAAACAGTTTCAGGACAGCAACATCCCCAAATCTTTACCTCACTCAAATTAGAGGCTTCTCTTGGCACAAAAACGAAATAAACAAGATAAGGAGCGGTCATTACAGTAGTAATGACTTCCAAGACTCAAATAAAAGAAAAAGTACTGAAAAGAAAACATTGGGTTATCTCCCAAGAGTGCTTTTCTTTAACGCCTTTGAGCTAGGCGCAGAAAATTGCGAATCAAGTAATATCAGATGAAGCATTAATATC
The DNA here is from genome assembly GCA_007115705.1 of Dactylis glomerata. Lineage (NCBI taxonomy): Eukaryota > Viridiplantae > Streptophyta > Magnoliopsida > Poales > Poaceae > Dactylis > Dactylis glomerata. The sequence goes on along the minus strand of QXEO01002078.1, from coordinate 6,486 downwards.
AACTGCAGAGGTCTTATCAATAAGGCATTGTATTTCATCCACATAAGTTTTAGAAGACCCTTTGTGATCATGCTTCGGTACACTATTCTCACCAAAAAGATTTTCAGGACAGATCCAGGCAAAATTATTTTCGAAGGCTTCACACAATCCCAAAAGCTTGCAAGGTATAGGTTTTCGGTCTCCTCATCATTAGTATCAATAACCTTTATAGGTGAACCGAGTTTATTAAAACGTTTAAGAACTTTCCTAGCTTCAATAACGACATCCTTAAATTCTGGGCGCAAAGTTTCCAAGATAAAAGCCTTCTTTTCGGGATCATCAATTTCATGAAGCTTAAGGAACATATATTGCATAAAAGGATTAAGACTAGCAAACCTAGTTTCCAACATGTCAATTAATATAACAGAAGCAACTTCAATACTAGGAGCAAGCTCAACCCAAGTCTTTTCCTCATCTTCCTCATGCATACTAATGTGATTAAAGAACTCCTCAATGTTACTTTTGCCAATAATCGAACCACTACCTACTGAGAGGTCCTCCAGAACGTACTTAGGGATCAACATGATAAACTAAAGTAAAGAAATAACAACGACAAAGGATTCTAATTTTTTTGGGTTTTTGATAAAAAGCAATGCAGGTAAAATAAATAAAGTAAAGCAAAACAATAACAAAGTAAAGAATGTGTGTTCGAAGAACTTCCCTCGCAGAAGTCTTCTCTCCTCCCCGGCAACGGCGCCAGAAAAATAGCTGATGCTCCAAGTGAATGTTGCTACAGACTGTCCTTGTGCGTGGTGAATAACCAGCCCGTTGGGAACCCCAAGAGGAAGGTATGATGAGTGCAGCAGCAAGTTTTCCCTCAGTTTAAGAAACCAAGGTTTATCGAACAGGAGAGGAGAGACAATGACGACTGAAGGTTTTGTGGAACCTGCACACACACAAACAAATACTTTGTTCCCAACTTGTGATGAGGTTGTCAATCTCACCGGTTTGCTTGAAACACAGGTTATGAGTGTATCGAGTGGAAAACAATATAGTATGCGAGTAAAGTAAACAGTACGAGTAAAGTAAACAGGTGATAGCAATATGATGGAAATAGGACCGGGGTCCACAGTTCACTAGTGGTGTCTCTCCATAGATAAAATAACACATGCTGGGTAAACAAATTACAGTTGGGCAATTGATAGAATAAAGATAACGTGATATGTCAAGAAGATCACTATGAGATTTACTCTGGGCATTACAACAAAATACATAGACCGCCATCCAACTGCATCTATGACTAATAATCCACTCCCGGGGATATCAATCCGAACACCCTAGAAGTATTAAGTTGCGAACAACAGATAATTGCATTAAGCAAAGTGTGTAATGTAAACAAAGCATATGCCCTTGAGCATATGAATATTGTTTTCTCCCTAGTAGCAACAGCACATCTACCATCTTAGAGGTTTCTGTCACTCCCCCAGGTGAAATAGGGGCATGAACCCACTATCGAGCATAAATACCCCCTCTTGGAGTCACTAGCAACTACTCGGCCAAGATAGCTACTAACAACAGAGAGCATGCAAGATCATAAATAACATAGAGATAACAAAAGATATAATTCAGTACAACAACTTAATCATAAACACCAATATTCATCGGATCCCAACAAACCAAACATGTAGAATTACATAACGGTGATCTCAATCATGTATGGCAGCTCATGAGATCTAAACATGAAGCACATAGTGGAGAAGACAACCATCTAGCTACTGCTATGGACCCATAGTCCAAGGTAGACTACTCACTCATCGCTCCGGAGGCAAGCATGTCGATGAAGAAGACCTCCGGTGGCGATTCCCCTCTCCGGCAGGGTGCCGGGAAGAGCTTCTAGACCCTCCCGATCTTCGGGTCGACGGCGGCGGCGGATCGCGATGTGTTCTGAAAAACTGATCGGGGCCTTAGGTTTTTCTCGTCGGGGGGTCTTTATAGGCGAAGGGGCGATGTCAGAGGAGGGGCCAGGCGGCCACACACGGGGGTGGTGCGGGCCAGGGGCTGGCCGCGCCACCTGTGCGTGTGGGCCCCTGGTCCCTCGCCTCCTACTCTCCTTCGGATCTCTGGAAGCTTCCGGGTAAAATAAGACTTTAGGAACTTGTTTCGTCCAATTCCGAGAATATTTCCTGTGTATCACTCTGGAACACAAAAACAGCAGAAAACAGGAAACTGGCACTGTGGCACTTGTTAATAGGTTAGTTCCGGAAAATGCATAAAAATGCCACTAAGTGTAACAAAACAATAGGCAAATGGTGTAAAAACAAGCATGTAGCATAAAAAATTATAGATACGTTTGAAACGTATCATAGCTCTAATAAGATGAGCTCCTGATTTTTTGCAAAAATTATTTTGGATCTGTAATATGTCATTTCTTCACTAAAATTTTACTGTTAAAGCGGGACTCCGCACTGCCTGGCTGCAAGGGGGAGTTTCGTGCGTTGTCATTTTCATGCGGGTCCCGAATCGGGTGTAACTAATTCAAAAAAATCAAAAAGTTGCAAGACCTTCGCGTGGCGTCATTTTATATCACCTAGATGCGGAAAAAGATTCAAACCTTGATAAAAGAACATTTACCAGAAAGTCCCTTCACAAAAATAACCTATCATGTTCGAGGTTGTATACTTTTAAGTCAAATGAGCTAGCTTTAGCCCTGATCATGTCATAGTTTGTCGAAACAAGGCCATATCGGACACGTGTGTGGCCCTTGGGATGACGAGGAACGCCACGAAGGCCGATTTTCATTTCGTCCCACGAAAAGTGCGTTTTCCATTTTCAGAGTGCCGAAATAGGGGTTTTAAATTTTCCTAATTCAAGTTTTTTGAAAAATATTTCAACATTCAAGTTTCTTAATTTTTCTAACAACTAGATCATGTAACATAACAACATCTCAAAGGATATTATTTTTTGAATTTTTTGCAAAACATAAAAGGCGATAAAAAAATGAAAATACCTAACCCGACGGCTTACGCCGACGGCATACCTAAGCCGACGGCCAAATTTCGGCCACGCCCGAGACCAGGACCTATGCCGACGGCCCTGATAAAAAGCCGTCGGCTTAGGTATTGGCCGTCGGCATAGTGATTTCGTGCTGTAGTGGTTTGTTGTGTAAGTGCAAGACTACAGAACATTGTAAGCTAGCTCTTGAACTCTCTACATGTCCATGTCTACTTCCTCTCACATATTGCCCCGATCTGAACGCTAGCTCGTCAATTACATAGCAAGCTATGACATATGCGACACTCGGATTGGTTAGATCTCAATCTTTAAAGACTCATAGCTAATGAATCAAACTAACACACGATGAGTGAGCTTCCTTCATAATGCCGAGTCCGGCATATGTGGTTTGAAAATTATATTGTACTATGAAAAACATTTGTACACACAAGGATCACAACTAGTTGCACTCTGGGTCGAACAAAAACTGCACACGATATTATTTGCGAAACTATCGAGTTGAACTTCGACTGGCTAAAAATTACATAGATGATGTTATCAATAGAGCTTTAGCATTGGACCCAGATTAGGAGAGGGACGTCTGGTATTGGACCTTGCTGGATTTTGACAAAAAAAAACGTGAATATACATATGCTGTCAACATGTGTGTGCATATCAAGCATGCAGTCAAACATCGTATACATGAGCCATTCCACTCTAAGAACACCCGATCGAGTAGTCAATATGTATAGCGATCAACTGAATCACGCACCCATGTAATTACATGTATAATAGTGCTCAATTAAAGCACGCAGCCGTGTACAATACAGCTTTCAGGTCCCCAGCTTCGCAAATCACAAGCCATGGCGGGGTCTTCGGAAAGAAAATCAAAATTATTTACACAGGACTAGCTAGAAGCTATGATGACCACTAGCTAGGCAGCTGAGACGAGCTGTCCGTCGTCGAAGTTCAGGGAGTAGCTCTGCAAGTCGTAGCCGAACCTCGGGGCGCCGGCCGTCGGCCGCCGCGTCACGGCGTTCTTCCAGCTGGACCTCACCCTCCAGAACAGCTGCCTCACCGGCGCCGGCGCCCGCCACGCCGCTCCGTCGGCAGCTCTCAATCTCAGAGACGCCATCTTCGGAAGCACATTCTAGACAGGACAGCACAATAGCACGATCTCGTAAAAGAAGGTCGGCATCATAGGAAGAACCTGATAGCCCATGTGAGGGCGTTGAAAGACAAGCTGATGACTCCACAAGGACGCTTTACACCACCGTGTATACATGAACTAGCAAAATTCCCGTGCGTTGCTACGGGCCGAACAAATTTAGAACAAGATTTGCAGATACAAATAAAGATTATATGCATCTTTTCAATTCTTAGGAGGGGTCTCAACCTCCTTTATAGAAAAAGGATTAGTCTGTCAAAGTTGCAAAAACATTAACAATTTCGGTTTGGTAATATGGAATGATAGAAAACCACATTTTAATTAAGCATCCTAAGAAAGTAAGTGAGCTGGTTGGGCCGGACATAAACCTACTTTAGAGATCTTTCGGTGTTGCTAGAGTCAATGCAGATCTACCAAAAATGGCTATGTCATTATATCCATTTTACCTCTTTCTTAGTGTGGAGGCAATAAGTCTGTATGTAATATTCAGAAGACTTCGACATGTTTTTATCAACAATTAGATTTATTGATACTTCAGCATATTCACTATGAAAGAAAATATAATCTTAAATATCTAGGAATCGTGAATAGTAAGCAAGGAACACTTGAAATGAATCAAACCCAGAGTAATCACTTTCTTTAAATAACGGCTAATGTCATAGATTCTTAGTTCATAAAAGGTTAGTGGAAGTAGAAACGAAATTCTTAGCAATCAGGATTAGGGACAAAGGCAACTGAAACGAATCTATACACTAAAAAGGGAACACATTCTGTGTATGAGGTACATACTTGACTATTTGACAGACAATGCTAGACATGAATGCAAATAAAAAGCTTGTCGTATCCCCTCTAAATACATATTTGCGCCTTTAAAATTGTCCACCATCATCCAACTGGTTCAAAATCATATATAGTCAGCTTATCAGCAGAAGCCCAATTCCAGTTATAAAACTGCTTCTGGTGCAGCGGAAGGGACGCTGTCCAAAAGCAAATACACCTGGTATTGATCTTATAGGAAATGGTTCAGAATAATAGATGAAGGTTTTAATTCCAGGTTCAGTCTGCCGTCAGTGTAGTTGCTACTTCGTCGTAGAAAATTATCCAAAGTTGTTCAAATGGAGTCGTAAGTGAAGTTTTTTATTTCCATGATATACCTACACTTAGTTGTATACAGATTATGGAGTAATCCTAATTCTGGCCATGTCGTTCATGAGCGCAGTGAGGTTCTCTTTGACGGCGTCTTGACAGACAACCAGTTCTCCGCAGCTTGTACTGCTGAAAGACCCTTGGGGAGGTGACATCGTGGCCGTTCCATAGGATCTCCCGCCAGAGGTGCGCCAAAAGCCGGATACAATCCGCAGGAAGATGGTCTTGCTGGAGCCGTTGGCAGCTATGAGGATAAGAGCCGCGCCATGCTGTCGTGGACGCTGACGTTGATGTCCCGTCTGCACGTTCCGCGAGGCGCTATCCCTGGTTGATGGTGGCTCGCGACTCACGAGCGTCGTAGGAGCGGAAGGGCGTGCTGAATTTCCCAGAACGGCACGAGAGGATCTGGCTCGGCAACCCGGCCGCATCCGCCTCCACGCGCGCGGTGATGCTTCGTTTTGGAAGCAGCAGTCCCATGGCTGACCTACTATGGGGGAGAGAGGCCTCGCGCCGGTGGGAGAGAGGCAGGGCGGCGCGGCGGCCTCACGCCGGTGGGAAAAAGGAAGGGGCGGTGCGGCGGCCTCGCGCCTGTGGGGGAAGAGCAGGATGGTCTGCAAGAGGATAATGCTTAGGCAGAGGAGAGAGGAGGGGCCAAAATGCAATCTTTCCTATTTACGAGGGGCTACAATGCTTAAACTCCACGACGCGACGGACGCACGTACGTACGTACCAGCCGATCGCCGGTTTATTAGCAGAGATATATCCATTCAGGTTTGGACGACACAAAGCGGCAGGCAAGTTAAAGCATTGCTCTTATCCAACGACAAAGAGCAATTTGACAACGCCCCGAATACAGTCATATGGACCAGTAGCCGGTAAGTCCAAACAGACCATAGCACGTACTGTACATATCAAGTTGCTACTCATGATCGGTGACATCAATCGCATAGCTAGCAACTTTCTACGTCAGATTTGAACTTTAGAAAGAAAATTCTAGAAAACTGAAGAACACTAGCTAGTGTTAAAGTGAGCTGAATCGTGAAAGCTAAATGAGGATCAAAGGAGGCTGGCTACTGCGCCAACCCAATGGAATGATGGACAAACTAGATTATCCAGATGCAGGTGAGAGAGAGGTATAATAACACAAATGGATATGTTTGTGAGGGCATTGTCTCCAAATCGTGTCCGATTTAGACATTTAG